>JAJOOH010013993.1:0-16969 GCA_029582605.1 Solanum gracilifrons | reverse complement strand
TAGACTTAAGCAAATACACCCAAGTAGTTCTGGTAAAATCATCCACGATGGTCAAGAAATAATGAGACTTTGACAAAGAAGGTGAATGATAGGGACCCCATAAATCACAATGAATCAAATCAAAAGCTTCATTAGATTTAATAGAACTAACAGGAAATGACTTCCGAATTTGCTTAGCTCGGTGGCAAGCATCACAATAATCATCTAACTTATTAAAATTAAAAAACTGAAGTTCTGAAATGAAAGACAAACGACTAAAAGATACATGACCAAGACGTTGATGCCACAAAATAGTTTGGTTTTTATTTGACAAAAGAGCTGAAACTAGTGCTTGACTTTGGAAATAATAAAGGCTATTCTTCAGTTTACCCATGCCAATCAGCTTCCTCGTGGCTAAGTCCTGCAGAACACAAAAAGAAGGGAAAAAATGAGCAACACAATTTAATGATTGTGTCAACTTACTGATAGAAATAAGATTGCAGCCAAACATTGGTACATGTAAAACATGATTTAAGGTTATTGAAGAATTAAGAGTCACATTTCCACAAGTATTAGCAGTAACAGATGAACCATTAGGAATAGTTATATTAGAATCAAAGAGAAGCTTTCTTTCATTAGACAGAGAATTCTTCTGACAAGTCATATGATCAGACGCTCCCGAATCTAATATCCATTCATAATTAGCGGCAGGAAAAGTAACAGCCTTACCAACAAAATTAGCCATTGAATCGATACCCTTGGAGTTTTCAAGGCTTAAAAGAGACATAAGCTGGTTATATTGTTCTTTTGATAAACCACTTATTGGGGAGTAATCCACACGTTGAACTTCTGATGTTCGACTGGAATTAGCTGACTTACCTCTTCCTTTTCTATTGTTTTCCCACCAATCTGGATAGCCATGTAGTTCAAAACATTTGTCTTTGGTGTGTCTCCACCGTTTACAGTGATCACAAAATAGTTTAGAGACATCACGGTTACCTGACAATTGACAAGAATTGAAAGTATTGGTGTTTCTCTTTGAAGCAAATGCTGCCCCCTCCAATAAATTATTTCCTTTGCTTGTAGTGAGTTGTTGTTGTCGTTCTTCCTGTGAAACTAGTCCATACACACGGGCTAGAGATGGTAATGGTTCAGTATTTAAAATCTGAGATCGAACAACATTAAATTTCTCATTCAATCCCATAAGAAACTGATGAACCTTCTCTTTTTCCCTTTCTGCTGCATATTCCTTAATGGCACCACAACTGCAGTTTGGTAACTGACAATACGATACATACTCATCCCATAATCCCTTCAATTTGGTGTAGTAAACACTCATTGTTTGATCCTGCTGTTGTGTATTCACTATCTCCATCTTCAACTGGTGAACTCGAGGAGCATTCCCTTGTGAAAATCTCTCCTCTAAATCTTTCCAAAGTTCACCTGCTGTATCAAAAAAAGCTACACTACTGTGAAGTGAGGGATGAAGAGAGTTAAAAATCCAAGATATTACCATGGAATTTCCCTTAATCCAGGCAGCTTCGTTTGTAGAGCTTGTTGTTGGTCGCGGAAGACTACCATCAACAAAGCCTAACTTTGACTTAGCCAACAAAGCATTTCTCATGGCCCTCCGCCATGTAGAATAGTTATCTTGTGTGAGCAAACATGTGACCAGAGACACTCCAGGGTTATCAGTTGGTTGCAGCGTGTATGGAGAATTGGCTACTTCATTATCGTTCCCCGTCATTATTATTTTGTTATTGTTTACTGCTGCTCTGATACCATGATAAATTGGTAAAACAGAGTATCGATCTTATTATTAATGAAAGAGCAAGACGCTCTTTTTATAGATACAAAGTACAGGAACAACTGATGTGGTTAACTCCTACAAGGACACAAATTCTATACCTAGAAGAGTCCTATAGGAGACAAACTGTATACCAGATCTTTTCAATTCAAAATTCAAACTAATGCATATCTATAACTAACTACCAATACGCTATTATTAAGGTATCAAGACAAAGAATTAATGATTGTCCATAGCTGTGTAAGCTGATGTAATTCATATAATGGTCACATTTCTTCTGGTCTATGGTTCTATTTATGATGGTTTAAGGTGTTGAATCTCAATACTGTGAATTTGCATTCAGTTTTAGCCAAAAAAGCTTTAGGATATATTTTTTCGCTCCAATGTATGCTCCAATTCAAACCTGTGCAGGTGTGAGAATTTCTCTTTGATTTTCTTGCGGTGTTCAATTTAATCCGAAGTTGCAAATCTTCTTCTTTTTGTTTGAATATAGGGTGATGTTTATCCTGTGGAATCCAGTGATGAAATCTCAGTTAATCAAATTCTCGATGCCCACTGGGGATATCTGTATGATGGAGATGTAAGGACCCTATCTGCTTCTCAAGATCTATCTTTTTATTTCTGTATCTTCTGTGGAGAAACCTGTATTACTCCATATCTGCGTTGAACATATAGTAGTCTGTGAACTACTGAGCCTTCTAATAGATGGAAAGCTTATTTTTTCTTTCCAAAATTGAGAAAGACTGCCGGAAAAACTGTGTACATCCTTTTCCCAAATTCCATATTCTAAATTCACTTTCCCAAGACAGACCTTTTTGTTAAACCAAGTATTAATTAATCAAAGTGCATTGTCAGATAAGATAAGAACTATACTCTTTATTAATAAAAGTCCCTTATGGAGGCCATTCTGCCAATGTGGTTCTCTTTGTTCCCTCTACATGCTGCAAATCCGATGATCATTTTGATACTGCAGTTGTCTGGTATTCGATCACACACATTAAGCATGCTTGTCAACAATGCTCCTGGGGTCCTAAATTTGATAAGTGGTGTTATATCTCGACGAGGGTATAATGTTCAGGTTGCTTTTTCCACTGATTCTTGCTACGTCCCCAATAATTTCTCTCCCTCTTGATTTTGTCGTCTGAGCTTAATTTCAATGATTATGTTACAGAGTCTTGCTGTAGGCCCTGCAGAGACAGAGGGACTTTCACGTATTACCACAGTGGTCCCTGGAACTGATGAAACTATAGGGAAATTGGTCAAGCAATTTAACAAGTTGATAGATGTTCATGAGGTAAATTTACAAGTTGATAGGTGTTCATGGGCTAGCTACAAGCTGATTTTGAGATGATTAGGTGCTTGGGGATGAGTTTACCTACCACGGAAACTCAATATAGTTTGTATAAGAGGGGTCCAAACTAGTTTTACTATTTTTTGGGATTTCTTTACTTTTCCAAGCCGAGGGTCTAGCAGAAACAACCTCTCGAACTCCCTGTGTACACACCAACCTCCTCAAACCCCACTTGTGGGATTAAACTGGGTATGTTGTTGTTGTTCCCTTAAGTTGATCAATGATCTGATAAGCGTTTGCCTTAGTTTTTTAAAGTTCCCACTATATTTCTTAAAGTTGGCGTCTTTTGTGCTCAACCTTCCCAGCAGTGCACTTGGCGTTGTTAATCGTTCAGACTCGTTGCACTTTGCCAACTCTATTGTAGGTTTTCTAAAACTTAAAAGATAGCGAGTACTGCACTTTCACCTTTCCCTTACCATTAAGGTCATAGTTGTTAAAACCACCCTTCTCAATGAGAAAATAAAGCTTGTAGATCGATTCAAAATATTCATCTTGAATGAGAATTTTACCCTCTAAAAAGTTTCACTTTTCTCATATATGTACTAACATCTTGCTCATTGGGGTTGTTAGATCATACAGATAATACAGTTGTGCTCGTATTTTAGGTTCAAGATATAACTCATTTACCCTTTGCTGAGCGGGAGCTAATGCTCATTAAAGTAGCCGCCAATGCAGCAGCAAGGAGGGATGTCCTTGATATTGCCAGTATTTTCCGTGCTAAACCTGTTGATGTGTCTGATCATACAGTAACATTGGAGGTGATTTTTTATTTATTTTGTCAAATAAAATTGGAGGCGAAAATTAGAAGAAACTCTTTTTTTCTTTCTTTCTTTCTTTCTTTCTTTCTTTCTGTGTTCAGCTCTTTTCATGTTGTTACTTGTTGTATACTGGTATGCTTGCATATTGTAGAAGATTGCTTTTTTATTTTTGATTGCGTTAGACCCTTTATTCACATGTTCGCTCTAGCAATTTGTTCTTTCTGCCAATCATTAATTCACACATGTTATTGCCATACTATTAACATACTTGGCCAGTGGCGTGGGGAATAAGCAGGATTTTGCTCAAGCAGTGTCGGTTATTGTCACAATACCGCTTTTAAATGGGTTTAAGTCTGGGAGTTTTGTAGTTTTAAGGCTTTACTTCTGGTCTATGATAGTTGGTTTTGTACTTTTCCAAGCGGTGTCAGTTTATTGTGTGTGTGTTATATATGTATATATTCATATTGCTTTGGTAAAAGGTATTATTTACACACATTCAAAAGAAAGTTCTTTGGGAAACGATGTTGGATTACACCCCTTACTAACCGCTGTACCTGACTGAATATATCTGAATTTTCCTTCTCATGGGAAACCTTATCATAAATGAAAAGGACTGCTCATGTATACTTGTGCCATGTCTTTCCCAGATCCCCCTTTGACTTCTCGTTGATTGCATGTACATTTTGCAGTTGACTGGAGACTTCAACAAGCTGTTGGCATTGCAAAGATTACTGGAGCCTTATGGCATTTGTGAGGTTTGTTTTCCCAAACTGAATTTTGGCTTGTCGACTCGTATAGGCTGGCATCTTGAAAGTGTTATATCCTGCATTTTGTCAACACATATAGGTTGACATGGTGAAGTGTGTGCATTTAAAAGCTCCAATAATATTGTTGTGCTTATCTTATTCTAGTGACACATGTGTTTCTATAATTGTAGTAGTTCTTATCGATGTGATAGTTTTGTCATTTTAGTCCACATTGTCATTCTTTTGGTGTAGGTGGCTCGTACAGGGCGGGTAGCATTGGTACGAGAATCTGGTGTGGACTCGACATACCTCCGGGGTTATGCTCTTCCTCAATAGTGTTAGTTAAACTCTTCAAGTGCATTTTAATATATCGGAAACAACCTCTCTACCTACACTGGTAGGTACGTAGAGTAAGGCTGCATACACACCACCCTCCCCATATATCCTACTTGTGGGATTACATTGCGTATGTTGTTGTTGTCGAGTTTCTTTCTTGCTGACCTTTCTGGTCTGAGAAATGAAGAGTTCATTTATGTACTATTCCTAGTGGGAGTGTTCTTGTACTATTTAGGCATTCATAGGATTTTAACCGAAAGAACTCCAAACTGTGGAGTAGAGCCAATGAAGTTGAGTAATGTTGTAAACTAATTATGTGGAGTGTATTAGCTGGAGGTTATTACATTAATACATAAGTTTAAGTTATATGCACTGACAATGTATCGTCTTTCTACTTTATCCAGTTAAGTTGTTTTCATCAAGTAAGTAACGCCTCTTTTATACTGTCAACAAATCATCCATCTTTTTCTCAATATATTAGAGTGAATACAAGGAAATACGGAATACTCTCCTTTCTTGTGTCGAAGACTGTGCAAAGTAGCACGCTCGTAAAATGTGGTTCCTGAAGGGCCAGTAGCGAGGCCCAATACCTCTGGGCGATCTGTTATTTCTGTTTGAGGAGGTTCAAAAGTTATAACTTATATACGTACATAGAAAATTCTGCCCCTGGTTGTTAGTTACATGATCTTCGAATTGAATAAAATAAAATAGTGTTTTTCTATTGATTATACATAAGTAAATATTAAATAAGTGATTTATAAGAAATTAAACTCTCGGTATAAATTATTCCTTACGCAAGTGTACGACATTGAGGCACAATCTACAGAAACATGATCATCATAATCAGTAGAGTGTAGCAGCACTTCACCATCTGCATGCATATAAATCGGCATAGCTGGTTGAAGATAGAAAGGACCAGCTACCACTGAAAGCGATATCATCCGATATTTATTGACACTATAGTCTTTCATTACCCACAACTTGAATGAAAGCGAGAGTTTCAATGTTTACAGCAAACCTTTGCGTGCCGTTCAGGTCAACAACAAGAATCTTATAGTTATCACTAGTTGCATCATATGCCAATTCGCATAAACAACTATTGTTGGACGGAGAGAGCAAATACATTAATGAATACGCTAGATATATGTATTTACTCTCTCCGTCCAATAATAGTTGTCCACTGTACTATTTTGGTATGTCCAAGTATCCAACAATACTTATCCACTTTATGAAAATAATGAATAATTGTACACTTAATTCCTAATTTACCCTTTTCATTAATTATAGTCATTTCTTTATTATATTTATTATATTCAAAAGGTGATATAGTAAAATTACTCTTCTATTTATAATTTTTTAACAAGTGTGCAAAATCAACAATGGACAACTATCGTTGAACAAAGAAAGTAACAAAGAAAAAGTGATACAAAAAGGTAATTTTCAAAATTGATACGAGGGTAATTCGGACCTAAATAAATGAAATTTATGTTGTTTTCTTTTACTATTAACTCAAGTCATTTGACTTTTCTTTTCACAAACGACGACGTTTTTTACTTTTAAAAAAAAAAAAGAATTTATTAAAGAAAAATCCTAAAAGATTAAAAAAAAAATGAAAAAGGAAAATTCTGGGTCTCCAGATCCCCACTGTTCCCCATCGGTCGCCGTTGCCGGTCGTCGGAGTTAATCACGACAGAAAATGTAAATACCGTTCTTCTCTCTCTACAATTTTCACTTTTTTTTAGAGAGATAAAACATCATATATGCAAATTTGGATTTTAAAAAATCATCAGAAGTTTAGCCCGTTGAAATTACCTATTCAAATGCTTTTGTGAGTGAACAGTTTTTTTAAAAAATTTGTGTTATATATATTTTTTGTGTTTTTTTTACAGTGTTGAGCTCGGTTTTTGTGCAAAATGGTGATAAAATGTGGAACTGAAAGTGAAAAGGAGATCAGCTTTAGATGTGTTCAGTGTGGATTCTCAGTTACAACTCTTTACATACAGTACTCTCCTGGCAATATCCGTCTCATGAAATGCGTATTTTTTCGTTCCTTGCCTTATAATTTCATGAACAGCATATAATTCTTACTCGTTCTGTTTCAATTTGTTTGTATGGTTTTGACTTATACATTTGAGTCATGTTAGTTTTAGGGGCGTTTGGGCATGAAAATCGTGAGTATTCAAAAAAAGTAGTTTTTAACTTCAAGGTGAAAAGTGATATGTGAAACTAAAGATACATAAAATGTACCAAAATGTTCATTAATCTTGTGGTTTTAAACATTTCATGTGGAAAGTTAGAATTAAAGAGTTATCAAAAACAAAAAGAGTTTTTCTTTTTGAAACAGTCAGGAAAGTAAGACGAACAATTTGAAAAGAATGGAGTATTATTTTTCTGGGATCGAGCTGTTGGCAGAGGCGGAGGTGGATCTAGGATTGGTTGTTTATGTGTTCTTACAATGATTTCAAGTTAATATACGATTATAATGGTTCATAGTCAAAATATTTTTAGATATTCGGTGTGAATATTTCAATATATAGAGTTTGAGCAAAAGCTAATGGGTTCCGTGAACCTGCATGAACCATGCTGGACCTGTTCCTGCCTGTAGGAGTTTATATCCAATATACAGACCATATATACTAGTGCTTTTTGTAACATTGATTTGGATGCTTAACTTTATGCAGGGAAATTGCAAAGCAGTTGCTGATGAGTACATTGAATGTGAACTTATGGTAATTGATACAAAAAATGAATTTGAAAAGAAAAAGGGAGAGAGAGAACACAAGTTATATGTATAGACTTCATTCTTGGTTTAGTTCCTAATTGTTTGTTTGGAATGTAGATATTGGTCATTGACTTGATTTTGCATAAAATTAAAGCCTACAGACACTTGTTCTACAATAGGTTCTCGAGAGAGACTTTGCATAATGAGGTACCTAATTCTGTATTTCTAATTCATTATTTGTTGTGTATATGTAGACATTGCATTACAAACCCACTGTGTTCTCTTTTTCTCGTTTGATTGTTTTTTGTTCTTTTATGCAGGTCTTGTTGTGGAAATTATCTTTGGGTTTCCTGATTTTAGATGCTTGTATCCTTCTAGTCTCCAGTTTATATGTACCGATATCAAGTGTTTTTCTATATTTTGTGTATTTCGACAATTTAACAAATTATTATAGATACCTTTTCTTTTGAAAAGGCCAAGTATTATTGATATAGCACAAAGATTGTGTTCGAGTACACCGAAAGTTCAAAACACAAGAAAAAGGGAAACCCTCTATTGCAAGCTATCTACAGACTGCAATAAGGTTTCTACTTCATTTACAAAATCCATCCTGATCCAACTAGATAACAAAGATATAGATGGACAGATTTGATCTTCAGAGTATTGTTAGCCTCACCTTCAAAAACTCTTTTATTCCTTTCCTTCCATATATAGAAAGTTACTCTTTCTTCATGGACCAGATATAGCAATATGTAATCCTTTAGTATTGCATTGGTAGCATACCTATTGATGGTTTAGTTTACCCCTCTTGTTAGGTTGTGACCATATGATAATTTAAAGAATTAACTATTTCTTGTAAGTTTCTCTAACCAACTATTTGTAATTACACATCAGATGTATAAATTTTAATTCTAAAGTCTTTCTCCTTGACATGACGTTTGATTATTTTCAATTACAAGTGTGCTTATCTTTTCTCTTCTTGTGAGTGTGTGATTTTAATCTCGGGATGATGTATTAAACTACTGAGCTTTATTGAATTGAAAGAATAGAATTCCAGTTCAGTGGAAGAGAATTCAACGGCAGCCCTCTGTTCCTAAAGAAGGCAGCCTTTAAGCATGCATTGTTTAATGGCCTTAACTTGAAAAGACCAAATGTTGGCGGTATGCACAACTCAAGATGAGAGGAGTTTGCCTGCAAGCTTTGCCTCATTTCTGGGGCTTTGTGGAAAGGTATGCACCTTGAAATTTGTATTAGTTCTATTTCAGTGCCTATCCGTTCCCCCTGTCGATCTAGATCTTTGCTGTAAGCATAAGGTGGTGGTTGCTATTGTTAGGTGCTCATGGGCGTCTTCTTTGGGAATCTCATGTTCCTTGGCATAATTCTATTTGGCACAAGGAAGTTTCTGAATGCAAAAATAGGAGATTCAAGGTAAAGCTTTCCTTCATCTTGCAGTTTAGTAGTTCAGTTTATATTTGTTTTGATGTTTAATACTCTCTTTCGCTAAATAACTGTTCCTTTTCTCTTTTTGGACGTTCGAAAATGTTTGACACCATTTCCTTTGCATATTATTCTACATGACGTACTAGACAAAACTTCCTGTTGGGTATGATTTAACCATTCTATGAGCAACGTGCTGAACCTCTATATATTTTACAATCTGTGTGAGTTGCTGATTAAAAGCCATTTCAAGTATAACAATTTTGTTAGCCCTGCAGACAAGGATTGCCTAAGGTTTCTACGGAGCTGATGAATATAACATGTTACCAATTTCAAAAAAAGGTTTTTACGGAGCTTTAGAGTTTCTAGTGTCACTTGAGTTTTTCTAAACCTATCTAAGACTGGAATTCACTTTCTTACTGAGTAGAGAATTGATAATCCTATCTTTCTTTTATTTCGGGTTGGCTCGCACAGTTGGAGTCACTAAGGATCAATGATTACCTCTAATAATTTAATTGAAAAAAAAACATCTCATGTGAGAAGAGGTTTTAGTCTAAATGATTTCCTCAGACATCGAGTTAGCATAGACATTTTTGGAGTTGAAGTTGATTATGATTATTGTGTACTTGGCAACAGGTGTAAGCATATATTGCTTTCGATCCTCGTTTCGAGTTACTTCAAGATTTTTGTTATTGCCATGATGGTATGTTCCTTGCTGTCATTTGGCCATAGTGGATCAATTACTTAGAAAACTTTCTTGTTTCACAGTAATACTTTTCTACTAATGTTTTATTTATTTACAGGTGTGGGAATTTCCCTCTTCCGTTGTTTTCATCATTAAAATGTTTGTCTTGTCATCTAATGCACTGGCATTACTGGGTAAGAAGTTCTTTTCGAAGTTAATTTGAAATTTGAAGTATGTGCACTAGACAATTTGTCAGCTTATGAAATTCGCCTGACAGTGGATTTAACCTTTTGCCATGAGAGCTTTCTGTTTCCATCTCCAATGTGAAAACTTAGGTCATTCAAGTTTAATCCATATTAAAAATGGTTGTGCTACTCATCCTCTGCACTCTCTTGGTGCTATTCTTTAATATAATATGCATCAGGGTTGCGGATTAGTGAGTAGGCTCAGGCATTAACTTTTCGAGGCCAAAGCTAATTTGTCCACATTTTGGAAGTTTGGTGTGCCAGGTCTGCCCGCTAGTTTAGACATTCAGTTCCCTGCTGGTGTAACTTTTCTTTGATCTAGTTAAATGTCATTGGTTGTGTCCCTTTGGAAGGCTTAAAGATGAAAATGTATGCTTTGTGACTTTGGGTGTGAAGGTATTAGTTGGTAGGATTCATCATCAGAGCCTAGAGGTGTTGATGTTTTATCTTTCCTCTCAGGAGTTGGATTGATAAAAAAACTAACATTGGCATCTTAGAGGTAGAATTCCATGTTTTTCTAAGAATTTAGAGGTTTTGATCAGTATAACAAAGATTAGCAGAGTGAGTTACAGTGAGCCTTGACGGGACATAAAGCACAACCATGCACATGGATACAGTACAGTGTGGATTGTTGAAGAGGAAGGGGGGAAAATAAGGAACCAGAATGTGGTGAATACGGGTTTGAATATTGATGAGGAGTTAAATTGCTGTCTCAGTGCCAAACATGTGGTCATCCAAAGATAAATAATGTTAGCACTGCCGTAACTGTTGAGTTAGGTTGATGCCTATTCAGATATTGAACATTTTGAATTATATGAATTGAGTTGTTATCTGTTGGTTGATCCCTAGATATCACTAATATTCCTATAGCATTTAATGGGTCATATCTTGGTTTTAATAGTTGCTTCTTGGTGTAGTCTACCTTATTTTTTTCCTGCTTCTGAATCCTCCTCATGTCCTGAAAGAGCCAATTGTTGCCACCCAAAAAAAAAAAAAAAAACATTTTGCCCCCATAGAAGCTTTATATATACACCCTATGGCGGATTTTTTTTTTAGCTTTCGATTGGGGTTTCAAGGGCTTGAGAAAAGACGCTCTTCCGGAGGAACTCTCTCTTCTAATAGGTATAGTTTTTCAACTGTTGGGCGGACAAGTAGAAAGAAATTCTAGTACATCAAGCTTTCCATGGTAATGTAAAAATAGAATCAGATCAAATACTTGCCTTGCAAACAAGAATTCAAAAACATGCTATCAGACTTCTCCATGCATTGCTCTGGACTTTTTATCAGAAGACTTTGTATTTTGTGTTCGATGCCATACTTTATCGTACTGCCTGATGCTTCTTTACTTTGTTCATCACTTCATCTTGTTATTTTGTTGTCATTATTTCTTATCTTTCAATCCTGCTTTGATTAAACTTCTTTTGAGTTGAGGGTCTATTTGAGACAACCTCTCTATCTACCTTACCCTCTCCAGAGCCCACTTGTGGGATCACACTGTATATGCTGTTGTTGACATACTTTACCCGATTGTGAACCAGTGATCACAGATGCGGTCATGATTCGATGCATATGGATCTGCTTTGCTGCACATGCCATGAAATTCCTTGTTACTCAAGGTCTAGGAACATATCAAAAGCTAGTTCTTTGGTAGTCATTCAGCAGAGTTCATAAATCCATACTCTTTTAATGGTTGCATCTTAGCATTGGCTTGAGAGTAACTTCAAACCTCCAAACGGTTCAGGTAATGCAACAGAGGTTACTTAATTCACGTCCTCTACGTTGATCTTCAACAACTTTTGAATCTAATATATTGTCGTTGATATGTTGGTTTTAGGCTGAAGATCTCATCCTGTGTTGCTTCAGAACTGTCTGATTAGAATTGGGTATCCTGAAAGCTCCTTATTTCTTTTTGTCTTTGACATTTCCTACCCGTCCTTTGTCCAACGTACTAGAATAAGCAAGGTGGTGTGTTCTCAGATAGGAAAATTTGACTCTGGTGATCGCGGAGATGCCTACGATCAAACATGGAGAGATGGGCATTGGTACTCTTTGTTGTTCTATTTTTTCATGTTTTCGATAGAGATATATTTATGTTCTCTGTATAACAGTCCATTTTATAATGTAGGTTAACACTAAGCCAGGAGAACATGTATTAGGACTATTATTTTGTCATTACCAGAATTTATTCTCTTTTAGGATGATTCAATGAGTTGAAACAACTACTTACCCAGTAAAATCCTACAAGTGGTCCAGAGAGGGCGGAGTGTATGCAGACCTTACTAGTACCTCATGGAGGTAGAGAGGTTGTTTTCACAAGACCCCAAACTTACGTGCAACAAATCTAAGTACGAAGAAGAAGAAAGCAATGTAGAAAACATAACAATTAATCATGGAATAATGCAAAGAAAGGAACAAGAACAACAAAATAATAGGATAAACGAAACATAATAGACAATAGATTGATTTACAAACACCAACAAGTCTAAACCCTCAAAAAGCAAGAGTGCTTCACTAAATTGTTCCATTATTATTTAACCTTGATATTATTAATTATAACATACCTAGTGAAATCTTACTAAGTAGGATCTGAGGAGGATACAATATATGCGAACCTCACCACTACCTCGAGAAGATAAAGAGGTTGTTTTCGAAAGACCTTCGACTCAACTGCATTAAACCCAAGTAGTAACTGGAATACATGCATTTCTTTTTAAAAAAATGAATAGCAAAACACAATTGCTAAAGCGGGGGAAAACATTAAATACATCACATGCCTCCTTTTCTTGTTAAAAGTTTTTAACATTACACATTTCTCCTCCCAAAACAGAGAAATGTAGAAACAAGGAGCGTATCAAAAAAGAATACTCAGAAAAGAGGTCAAACCCACACCCCACAACTTACAGAAGGGTTCAACTCAATGCACCACTCACTCAAATACCTTACATGATTACATACACAACTAGTTCTATGTTATTGCATATGTGCAATTTATGTTATACACTTATCAATAAGTGACTGCCTGAATAATTCGAAAAGTGGCCAACTCAAAAGAATTTGACATATGCAACGAAAATTTCCTATCGAGAAGTTGTACAATAGTCCCTTCGGTGATTATTTACAGAAACACATCGCTTTGGTTGTTCGTTGTAGTGAAACACACAAATTGGGTGTTGTTGAGGTTCAACCTGGAGATATGCTTGCTTGCTGTCAAGGACTGTTTAGATTTATTAGGTCGTCAACAACATCAGGCAAAAAGCCACTGGGTTGAAAATCAGACCGGCGAAGGACATTTGGCTGGGGATAGTCAGAGTTGCTTTGTCTGACTTTTGTGGGCAAAGGCTTGCCTGAAAAGCAGTGGCGTACACGGACACGGTGACATTTTCTTTCTGTTGAGAAGCAACCGCGGACTTTGATTGCCAACATGACTTCCTTATCCTTGGCATCTTCACACCAAGAGGTTTGAGGAATTCCATCAATGAACTCCTCAAGTGTCTGCCGATCTTCATGGTGAACTGAAATCTCAACAATTTGGTCGGGTACAATGACGCCAACTGCAGGATTAACCTGTTGAAGTTCAACCCAAATACATAAGATTCTTAAAAGCCAATATTTAGAGTGAAAATTTTAGCTTAAGAGAAACAATAAATAGCCTCTTCATTTAAGGACAACATGCTAGAATAGCAGATTTTGAAGATACATTGGGACCCTAACCCTTTCTCAAATGGAACTTGGTGTTGGTCTAACCATATCCAAATGAGTAAAATACAGTTCTGAATAAGTCCATTTCGCTCATTTTCCACCGATTTCGTCTTCTCATTTAGATAAAAAAAACATGTTTCACTGTGACATTTTCTTCATTTCCATACTTCCGTCTTCTGCAATAACAAAAGGCTATTGATGTATCATACGTTCTCTGTGGTCTAGTTAGCTTTAAGGGATCACAACCAAATAAGATGCTAAGGGAGGCGTAGAATTTCTGACGTTCATGAGAATGTTCAGAATGACTGAACTGGTTGTGACTTCCAATCTTCCAGCTCTAGAAAAGAATTAGAAAGAGGAAACGTAAAAAAAGAAAGGGGGAGAGAGGAATCACTACGGGAAGTCTCACAAGAACATAGAACCCTGGCCATCAAGCCCCAGGCACTACAATGACAGAGAAGATCCAATCCTCTACTTTAAGAAGTGGAAGTTACCTCAAGCCAACGAGGGAAACCAAAAGAACCTCTTGGACGATAATCAAACACTTGCCCATCATCTTTAACAGTGGACTCGCCTTCACAAATTATTTCAAAAATAGCTTTGTTTTTCCCGCTCTTATTTGTAATGCGCAAGATGGATGCATCCGAGTTCATGAGGATTATGTTATTTGTGCTGACTATTGCTTCTGGAATTCTATTAAGTTCCCGAAGCATAAGCACAACTTTCTCGTCTGATCTAATGATTTCTCCATATTCTTGCCTTCTCACTGATTCATCCACTCGAGCAATCTCCACATTGAATATGCACCTTACAGGTTTGTGGTCGCTATCTGTCACATCCATGCAAGCTTCATACCTGCCAAGGAGAGGCTTTTAGAAGAGTAGGAACAGAGGAAACAGAAATATATATATGAAAAAACAAACAGAAAAAGATGGCATAAGAAGAAACGGTGGGCAATGATTGATACACATAAATATGACAAAAGAAGTGTGTGGGTGGGTTTGGGGGGGGGGGGGGGGACAGTTATTGAAAAGCAAATAGAGAAATGAAAAATGAAACACCAATTTTTGGTCTTACTTAGTACACAGAAAAACAAAGTGAACTGGAGGAAGAAAAATAAAGCCACAGAAACATTATATGAAAAACTTACTGCAGAACTGATGAGACGACAGGACAATCTAAGCTGCACGTGGAACCTGAAGTGGAACGGCTATCACGATACAAAATCCTGTCACACCAGGCAGGAATCCGCTTCTTTTCACCAGAGTCATACCCTTTAAATGAGACATTATAACCAAATCAGACATTCAGAAGAGAGAAACACAGGAAGGGCGAGAGAGATAGAGAGAGTAGGTGAGAGAGGGAAGTGTTTCCATTCTGTCTAGAAAATATGAAAGTCAACTGCAGAACTGATAGCTACAGGTACCTGCTAAGCCATTTTGATGCCTCTCAAATTTGTATGTTGGAGGAAATCTGATGACTGCTTCACGCATTCCTTGGAAGACATTCCCAACTTCCATCTCTGTATGCAACTGGTCCCTCTCTCTAAGCCAATCAAAGCTCCTTTGGGAAATAAAATCTCTTGCTTCATCATAAGAAATGCCATCAAGCCGATAGTTCAAGTCACCAAGAAACACAACCATATCTGCCTCAGAAAGCTCAGGAGTTGCTTCTGCAGAGTTAAACGCACCCTGACAAGCATAATTCAATGTTTTTTTTATTCTGTACCAATTGAAATATACTGCTCCAAAGAAGGAAGCAAATATTTTAAGAAGACTATTATAGACTAGACTATTACTCCCTCCATCCCTTTTTAGTTGTAATGTTGCGCTTTTCGAAAGTCAATTTGACTAATTTTCAAAGTTAAATTAGATTACATTAATTTGATATTTTAAACTAAAAATTTACATAATCAAAAACTATACGAAAAGTACTATAAATTGCAATTTTTTGCATCAATATGATGAAAAAATATATCGTAAAATGTCCGTCAAAGTTCTTATCGTTTGACTCTAAAAAAGGGAACCATGACAACTAAAAAGGGACGGAGAGAGTACAATTTAAGTAAGTACATACATTTGCACTGCGAAGCATGTGAATTGCAGATGAGACACCAGCTGCAACAAGAAGTACCAATGGCAACCGAGAACCATAAGCAACCCAGATTAAAAACATAGAGCAGGCAAGCAAGCAAGCTGAGAATAGGTATGGCACCATACCAGCTGCAGCATTGAGAAAGTTTGATGGTCGACTAAAGATCATACTTCGATAAACATGGTCAAAATCAGCATTCCGGCGACCGACAGCTTCTAGATGTGCAGCAAAGTGACAGTTCACAAAGCACACAGTACGATCATACACTCTCATCCTCAATCCTACGGCTCCCTGTTTGTAGGACCTCAACCAAAATTAATACCAGAAATAAGAGAATGGTATCCATACTTGTCAAAAACACCAAAAGAATTAAGGAATGGTGATTAGTAACTCCCACATTTGCATAAAAAGGGTCACGCAAATAAATTGTTTCAATGGAAGCTCAAGATTATGGTAGTATTATTAGTGTTCATATGAAGAAACTTACAGTTAGAATAATTGTATTCTGATAGAATTGTGCTCCTTTCTCTAGTGTATTAAAGAGCTGTAAATGTACTTTTGGTGGCTTTTTCTTTTTCGGCACAAGCATGACTTAGGTCTGACTTCCTATGTTGCCCATTTTACAACAAGACATTCCAAAAAAAACCAGGAAGAAATCATGCTTAAACCTATTTTATGACGAAAGCCTAGGAATTGTTGTAGGGTGATTCCAAGTAAGAGAGAAGTTCTAAATCATAACTTACCTCTAATTCTGTTCTTATGTTTCTAAATACAACTAGTCACCAACAAACAATTAATTTGTTCTCAACTTTCAGCATAATATAATTAGATCCATCAAGAAACACAAAAAAGGAGAACACAACCACACCTTGTTCCCAATTGCACGCCCGAAACCACAAGGTACTGCTGCAACATCAACATCACCGATATAACGACTAATATTTCTTCTGACCCTGAACAATAGTTTTGATTTACAGATATCAGACATGTGTACAAATAGAGGCCCCAGTTCTTTTTTTTTCTTTTCTGATGAAGTTAGAGGCTCCGGCTCATTAAATCTAGCTCATTAGATCATTTATTCATCAAAACTCAAAAGGAAATTGTTTAGAT
>JAJOOH010013992.1:0-38317 GCA_029582605.1 Solanum gracilifrons | reverse complement strand
ATTCACTATGTCACTTAGAAAAATTATAGAAATTATATATATATATATATATATATATATATATATATGAATAAGAAATGTAATGTTATATGAGGAACCTTGAGAATGGTCACTGTTCCAATTTTGGATTATGTCTCCTACATACATATGCTCAGATTTACCTTTCTTGATATTTGATTTATTTGCGCATTCTTACATGTCTACTTCTTATTCAGTCTACTTTATAGACCAATATATGTTTTATATGTACTGACATCCCTTTTATGGCGCTATATTATTATCAACACAGGCTCAAGTACTCGGGACAACAAACATTTCTAGTAGATCAGAGACTTCTAGTTTAGTATTTGGTAAGCTTTACCTCTATCTGGGAATATCATATATTTAGAGCCTATATTTTACTATATATGTACATACGTTAAAATGGGTAGGTTAGGGCACTGTCCTGACTAGTTATCAGATTCCCAAATGTATACTCTTTAGAGGCTTCTTAGATTTAGTTTTGTTTTTGTTGTAAAGTATCCCAGTGGGACCTTTTATTAATTATGTTTTAGTATGTGTCTTGGTATATGTTCCGCTGCTTATGATCTACAACTTTGGCATGATTTTAGTTTGTATAATTCGTAGGTTCTTGTATAAATCCTTGATGTCTTCCCTTTCTAGTAGGGGGTGTGACAAGAGACCATGTTATCAGTCTCCGAGTACAAAAGTAAATGTCGAATAAAGTTCAAAGGATTGGTGGGTCGATGTCTACACTAAAGTTTCACGGGGTTATGATGAATTTTAGGAATTTGTTTCACTTATTCACTCTTTTCGTGGAGTCTATTGCTTGTGGTATCAGTTGAATTCAATTGATATCTTTAGATTCCAATTGGTATCTTAACGGAGTTAACTGAATGTGATTGTTGCGGCTGAAGGGACACATGCAATGAAGGATTGGAACCAAGAATGTCCCAATTGGTATCTAGCCCTAAGGGTCATGCAAATGCGTGGACGTTGAGTTACCGGTCCTCTTTAATGCAAGTAGAATAAAATGAACTTGATCTATTTGGTGATGAAGCTTAATGGTGGTTATAATGTGCATTACATTGTTGAATAAATGTCTATGTGTGAAATGTAATTACCTAGAAATTGTGAGGTGAATTAGTATTAAATGGTTTTGTCTTTAGTTAGATGTGTCGTGTTAAAACCGTCATGGGATTATCATTGGTAAAGATGGCAAGGAGTTATGGATGAATGGTGATTGTATGGGAACTTCGGTTCTGAATAGTCCATATTGGTCAGGAAACAGGGAAAAATGGGGATAATCTTGTGATGGCAGTTATGTGATGATATGAATTGCGATTCAATTTTATTAACAATTACTTTGAGATAATATGGTGTGAGTGCTTAATTATGTGTTGTTGGGTATGTTCCCGAAGGCTATGTGGAATCTATGGTTCAAATGTCTGTGATACTTGTGTCTGGGAGCGATCTTGGGGTTTGTTATTAATTTTTCATCTATTTTAAGAGTTAGCATCGATTTGGGTATAGGAAGTGCCACTGATTTTCAGAAAATCCAGGCCCAAGATCATTGGGGTCACCATAGAAGAATTATGCTACCATAAAGCTCCCACTATGACAAAACATTCCTCTCCATAGCAGTGCTCAGGTGCTATAGTGGGCATAAAGAATCAGAGACTACACTCTGTTTCCCCCTGCTTTCCCTTTCTTTCCTAACCAATTTTATCACATGTTTCAGTTCATATCAACGCAGAAGAACATAAATTAATTCCAAACAATCCTAACATAGAATACAGGGATTAAGCATCCTAAAAATCAACACCCACCTGTTATAAAATATGAGAGTAATAAATATTTCTTATGCCAAAATAGGGCGAACAAAAAATAAGTATCAACATGTCCAAAGGAGGGAGGGGAATCCTAACTATGCACCTGATCACCATCATGGGGTGGGATCCCCTTCCTCAGCCTCACTCATGAAGGGAACTGCTATAAGTCTTCTGGATAAACCTAGGAAAGATCGTGTTCGGGGGCAATATAGACGAACGTGAACTTTATGGTCTTCCACATGCGGGAAAGTAGACAGTCTCGAGGGCGCCCTCTCCGCCTCCTAGCATTAAACTCCATACGAGGTGCGACTATGTCTTGGGAAGGAGCAAGTGAGGTTGAGGGTTCAGCAGAAGCATCCTCCATAAACCTCCTGAATGCTTTCATATCCTCCTCAAAACGGTTGCTAGATATCGGGGGCTGGGACTGGGTAGTAGGGGCGGAAGGGTTCTCACCATCATCCTCCGTTGAACCTGCTGCGGCTTAGATGCTTCCCTCCTCACCTATAGTTTTCTTCTTTGGCACTCAGATAAGATTCTTCTTCCCTATTAAAGGGTTGGATGGACAACCATTCTTTACCTCAAAATTTTTTTCATCCACGAGCACCCCTGCTTGTCTACAAAGTGAACATACTAGGCCAGGAAGAAAGGATGACTGCTTGTTAGAAATTCTTCCAATAAGTCACAATATGCTGCCCTATATATATCGGGATCCTCTGTATGGCACATTCCACCACTAGTGCTAAGCTATAAGTCACACAAGAGAGGTTGCTCGACGGTCAGATACTCCAACCAACTAGTGCTAGCCACCTTTGAGTATGACGCGAATAATAGTGACTAGTAAAGCCCTCTATAGTACGCTAGTGGACCTCCCCCCAATACTTATCAGCCATTAGCATGTTACATAGCCATGCCATGTTCATTTCTCACATCTTGGCTTCATAGGCCTCATGAGGAACCTCCAAAATCCGCAATAGTTTATTTATGGACCAGGCATCCATAGGGATGTCTCTTCACTGAATGCAAATGGTAGGGTTGGGGGAATCCTAGAGAAAGGTAGGAAGTATAACATAGAACTCCCACACCCACCCACCGTGATAAAAGCGAGGGGACTTCACCAAAGGAACCTATCTGAACTCTTGAATCCATTTATAAAAGGTGCCAGTATGCTCAAAAACTCCCTTCATCTTAAAATCCCTCTCCAAACAAAAATCCATCCACCAAATTTCATGGAACATTTCCTTGCTTGAGACATCGAGAAAGCTCTCAGGGTAGTTTGGTACGTCAATTCCAGCCACCAAATAAATAGTAATGTTAGAATCAACGTTTAAAAAAGCTCAAAATTATCCCAAGGAGTGCATTCAATAGAAAATCATGTGTTGAGACAGGACTAGGAGGCTGTAGATTTTGTTCATCCCGCTATAGCGGTCGTATGGGCGGTATAGCGGGAGAGGGGCACCATAGCAGCAACCTGTCCATTATAAAAAGGTGAAAGGTTGCTGTGGTGGCTTTCATCATTTTAGAAATCCAAGGGGTGCATCCATGGCTCCCCTTGGCCTAAAAACCCCATTTTCATAAATATTTTCTACAAATCAGTGTTCCTAAAGATCCAACTACCTAAATACGCAAAAAATGGGTATTTTAACTACTAAATCATGTCTAAAACTAAGTTTTCCACCAAGAACAATCCTTCAAATTCCTCCACCATTTCAAAGCCATTTCAACCCTATTCCTTATGATCCTTATGTCCAAAATGCTATAGTACCATTTGTAACGTAAGGGGAAACCCCAGGCATTGACAATTTCGATTGTCACACCTCAAATCCCATTGAGACGAGTAGGGACTCGATGCCCTAAAAACCTAGGAAAAAAACATATAACCTATTTTTACCAATCATATAACTATGACAATTATAAAACTAGGAAAAGTTCCGATACACTGAAGTGATAAAAGACAAACACAGACAGGCTCAAAACTAAATACATAACTTGCCATTGAGACCACAACTGTCAGGAAACCAAACATAACTCAACTACAAACATTAGTTTACAAAGCCCTTATAGAATAGAAAAACTTAGTCTAGGTCGGGACAGGTCCCGCCCTACCCTTAACTACTATATAATACAAAAATCTATTTACTAAAGACTTGGTGCAGCCCCGAATTAACTTGGATCTCACCAAAAGGAGATGAGTGTTGAATGCTCTTATAAGGAGGTCTGCTAGTCGAAGTACATGTACCTGTGGCATAAATACACCGTCCCCCGTGAGGGACTTCGGCACAAAAGAATGTGCTAAATATGTAAGGCATAAGCTAAACCGATAAGTATTTTCACTTACCTTTCATTTGAAAAGGGGGATAATGTTCAATAACCCTAAGGTGTTTTAGGGATGTTGTATGAAGCTAAGAAAGACCAAGAGAGAAACTTTATGTATATGAATTTTTTACAAGTTAAAAATGAAGCAAATGAAAAGATCTTTATCCCCTTAAAGGGAGCCTGAATTGGCTGACTTTCTTAGATAATTTTGGGCCATAAATTTTAAAGGAGGTCATGCTCCTACTTGGACTTTTAACTTGGGCCTTGTGGACTTCAATTTTTTGGGCCTTGCTGCCAATTCTTCCTATAAGTTACTCAATTAATGCAAGTAGGTGGTCGTGCACTTGGCTCTATAACCTAGTCAAAAGAGTCTTAGTAGGTGTTCCACTGATTAACATTTCAAACACACCTCATCCGATTCTAGGTGCAAATGATCATTAAGCAATATAAAATCCAACAAATGAGTTGGGGTTGAACCCACAGGGAGTGGTATATGTTGAAATTCAATTAAGAAGTACAAACGTGATATAACTAGCTATAGGAATAGACATTATCAAAAAAGACATGAAACAAATTAAAAAGGGTGACACGAATGTTATATGGGGGATTTTTATTTGCAATTATCAACTACAAAGTAGTAACAAAAAATTGAAATAAAAATATGGAGAGGAATTCTCGGGATGTGATCGATTATAGGAAAATTTCACTATATGGGCAATTGTAACTACTAATACATAGCTAAATATCAGTGGATAGGCTAGACTATGAGTGAAATAGCTTTCTCTTGAACAACTATCCCGCTTCAAGCAATTTCTTCCGAACATCAACAAGAATAGCAATTAAAAACAACTTACACCATAATTCATCGACTCTCCCAAGCTATATGGGTAGGATTGGGTTAAGGATTCACTCTCTCGAGCTAAACCCATATCAACCTAATACCTACAAACCATTAATAAAAATCCTTAGCCCTAAAACTTCTTTATCGAGCAAGCTAAGAACACAAAATTAGAACTGCATCTGCAACTAAAATTCATAAATTAAACCTCAGCTAATGATGAAACCCACTTCAATATAGCATTTAAACTAGTAATGAACAATAACCATAAGCTAATTCAACCCATGATCACATGATCACACCCTAAGAATTAGGGTTTTAGCCAAACATCATAAAAAGATAAAAACAACTACCAAGTCAATTATCCATCAACTGGGTAAGAGTATTCAAGCTTTTACAATGTTCCAAATTGAAGAAAATTAGTAATCCACTTGCAAAATCTCCGAATTGAGTGTCAAAAAGCCTTCAAGTCTACTGGGAAACTCTCAAACTTCAAAAGAAAACTATTCAAAATGGTAGCAAGCTCTTTAATTTTCAGTTCAAAATCCTATTTATAGTCGCCAAAAATTAGCCACGAAGGGCCATTAGGAGAGGTAAGTCAGCTTCGCTGAGTGGTCCAGAAAACCTCCCTTTGCTCTCTTCTATCGCCTTTATGCATTGGCTCTAAGCATCCTCAAGTCCTATACTTTTGGGCGATCAGTCTTGTCATTGCATAACTGATCGGCGATTCGCCCACTTCCCCTTTCCTGTCGCCGACTTTATTTCGTCCCTCAGGGCTGGCACACTAGAACTTTAGGTGGACTGAAGAGCCACTCGACTACTCGCCGAGTGGTCTTGGTGATCACCAGGCTCACCTTTCTTCACTTCTTCAACTTGTTTTGTTCCTTTTTACCTGTTAGTGTCCTTGCTTTGCTTCTTAATCTACATGCCTGAAAATCATGGCTTTAACATCAGTTTATAGCATCAATTATGCATTTGAGGACACTAAAACTATCAAAACAAAGCCCAAATGAGTCCAAATTTAGGACTCATCAACACCCCAACTTAAACTTTTGCTTGTCCTGAAGTAAAACTCAAGATCAATGGTTCAAAAAAGATGTCTCAAATAGTGCTGCATAAGACTCAACTTGAATGTACACAACAAGGTTCAATTTACTCATGCAATGACCAGTTGTGCACTCAAAGATTCAAATTGTGACTCACCATTATCAAAGATTCTCAAGTTTACAATACTTGCTTCCAATGCAAGTTCAAGCCCAACAAAGACTCAAATGCCCTCACAACAAAGATGATTCCATATTCACACAAAATTTCTCAACAATTTAAAGTTTCGGAATCACATACAACTTTCACACTCACAAAGATGAACACATGCATGACTTTACCCATAGGTTTACCCTTATTTTCCAATCAACATTCGTTTCAGCTTAGTGAAGATCACAAAGGTCTTTTCAAGGCTTGTAACGGGGCTGAGTGTGAACGTAAGGTCATTTAGGCTTAGTGGCTTCTACCTTCATAAAGTATGGTCTGAACATTACTTTTCTCCTTTTCTTTAACATTTCAAACATGCTCATAATCCACCGTATTATTCAACTTCATGTGAACTACTGGATACCCCATTTCTTTTGCAATTTCAACTAATTTATTTCACAACTTTCTCATTCTTTTTCTTTTCTTTCTTCTCTTTCATTTTATTTTCTCTTTTTCTACATGGATGGGTTCCATCTTTTTTCAAAACTATCACTCAAAAGGGGATTTTCTCACACTTCTGAACTTTTCTTCTCTTTTCACCACACCCCATCTTAGGTTTTTGGCCTAAGTTGGCTATTCAACAAACCATACTTCATGAATGTTATTGGTGAATGGATATAGAGAGGTCACAATTGCTCAAGTTTCTTCCAAGAAATTGGGTAAGGCTCAAGAGAGGTCAAGCAAGGTTCTCACATCTCACAAGGCTGGCCACAAAAGAGGTATATTGTCAAGTTGTTTCACTCTTCAAAGTTTTTGCCTAACATTATTTTAAGTGCTTGCATCACTCAATCAACCGGATTAATGGGGCAAATTTTATGTGTCATCACATACAATGTTCAAAGTAATCTCATCACACAAGGTATAGGTACCAATATCGAAAAAGAATTCAAACCTTCTAGCTAGCGTGCAATGTTCATCACAAGAGACTAATTCGACAATTGACTAGTCACAACGAAATGCTAAAAGTTCACATATTGTTTATGCAACTTTGTTTGCCTCATCGTAGCCGCACATTCATTTCGTTCAATTAAGAACACTATTTAAGTCATCGGTATTGATCACAACCGACACTCAAATTTGCACAAGAACAGCCACAATCAAACACAAAAAAGATGGCAAAATCTAAAATTTGGTTCAAACCATTGTCATTCAAAACAATGGGCCACAAGCTAAAATATCCACAAGATCAAGATCAAAGCATATATATATATATATATATATATATATATATATCAATAAAATCATCCCAATATTCACAAACAAGTCAAAATCACAAGAGGTAGGTATGGAAATACCTCACCCCACCCAATAAAAAGAAGCAGTTGTCCTCAAATGCAACTAAAACAACAATAAAGTAGCACAAAATAATAGACAGGGAGGGGAAAATCATCCAGCTTGGCTAAGCCTGGGTTAAGTCTGCATCACAGTCGCTCCATCTGCCGGACAATCAGTGTCCGGAGACAGTCGGGGAATCAGTGTCCAGTGTCTCATAAGCCTTGGCTGCACTAGAGCTTGCCATAGTGGTATCTCTCAAAGAGTCCTGAACAACACAATGTACCATGGTGTCTTCTAAACTAGTCACGCCCTCAAACACAATCTCCTCTTGAACACCAAGCTGCTCCTCATCAGTCTCAGCCTCGGACTCTGCAGCCGCAGCAGCAACTCTAACCTTATCTCCGGTGGTAACCGGAGGCACATCAAAATGAGCTGGAATATCTGTGCTCAGGTCAACAGGGATCTTGACAGTCCCAAAAATCAGAGACATATCAGTGGACTTTAGCTGGTCCACATCTTTCCTCAACTCCTCAATCGCGGCCTTTAAGGCTGTCACCTCATGAGTAGCTCCTTGACCTATCTCACACACCTTTATCCTCGCTGTGAGGGCATCAATAGAATATCTGAGAGGTGTCAATGCAATAGTGAGAGCTCTCTTAATCATCCCGGGAACCGCAACATCTAGCCTGGAGGCATGTACATCAACAGAATGGGCTAGGTTCCCCATTCTTAGCAGCATGGCCTAAGTGAGCGGAGGTCTGAATGTTCTAGTGCTAGCGACATATCTAGGAGGTGGGGGAGCATCAGAAGAACTTGAAATCACAGAAGGAGCTGAACTAAAAGTACCTGAAGGCCCGGTAGCAAGAGTAGGAAATACTGCCTCTGCATGTAATGTGTCAATATCAACCGTCAGGGATGTGTCCATCGGGGATACCCTCCTCCTCTCAGCCTCATCCTTTTGGTACTCGGTCTCAATGCACTGGATGTCAGTAGAGGAAGTGGGAGTCACCTCCACATCCGCCTTCTCATCTCGAGGAAAATGGACCCATCTGCAGAGCTTGGTGATCAACACCGCAAATGGAAGAGATGTTTGGCGCTGCTTGGTCCTCATGGCCATTTCATTCCCAATGATCACACCTAAATTTAGTCTCTTCCCAACAATAATAGATCCAAGCCAGGCCGCCTTTGTGTGGCAGAGGATAGATTCGTTATGGGATGGCATGATTGTGTAACTAATAAACCCGAACCAAAACCTCATCGCCACATTGAGATCTTTCTTCTATACTGGCACTCCGACCTCAATCCACATAGAGGTACTGTCAAAAAAGAGATGGGCCAGCCAAATTTCATTTCCTCCAATGCCATTATCTTGATCATACTCTGGTAGTCATCTGTGAAGTTATAAGTGCATCCCAAGATGATGTTTATATTTTCACTATCACATTTCACCTTCTTCCCCCGGACAACCACATAATCCACTGGTTTGAAGGTATTGGCCTTCCTCTTCCCTTGTGGTACCAAGGCTCCGTAGGCCGAGTAGAACTCCCGGATCCAATTAGAAATGTAGGGACCCCGGGGTTTAGTGAAGATCTGGAATTTGTGCGACTTTAGGGTGATCCATATCTCTGGATACCTGTCCACCACACCATCTGTGGACAACCTCTTCTCCTCAATGTTACTCCTTAGTCCCTCGGCCTTTAGTCTGTTGAGAGACTGGGGAGGAGGACCCTGTACAAGTGGTGCTTAGACCACAGTCTGAGCTGAAGCTGGGGGAGGAGCAGTAGTCTCAGGCAACCGAATCTTAGACGGATCATGCATACCCTTAGAGCAAGCTTTGCTCTCCAGGCATGTAGAGGCTGGTCATCGTTAGGCTCAGAGATGGAAGCCTCAAAATCTTGGGAATCCCCCTTATTGTCTGATAAGGTGAGGTGAGTCTCATAGACTCCCTCTTTGTCGGAGCTGACCTCCGGTGACTTTACCACGGGTGCATTGCCCTTTCCTGTGCCTTTTCTTCCCTTTGTAGGGAGTTTGGTCACCTTTGCCTTAGATGCAGCTGCATCCTCATTTATAATGATTCTTCTTGCCCGCTTGCGGGTGGCACGTCTCTTCCCAAAACTTTTGGTCTAGCCATATCTGCAAAACACATAGAAATGTGTTAGAAATAGTCCAAGAAAAGTACACACATTTAGTTGCAAAAAGACTCGCCAAACCAGTCGGCGAGCCAGATCGGGCTCGCCGAAAGTACAAGTATGAAAATTTTCCAGAATCAAGATAGCTCGGCGATGTTCAGTGCCATTCAACGAATCACCGACACCAATCGGCGAGCTAGGAGTAGACCGCCGAAAGTTACAGTGCATTTTAATAGTTAGGGGCGCAGAAAGGGCGATCAAGAAGACCTTTCGGCTAGTCACCAAGTGTACTCAGCGAGCTCAGGATCTTGACGAAAGTTATAGAAAAAACGCAACTACAATTGAAATTAAGGGCGATCTGAGGGGACTTCGGCAAACCGCCGAACCACTCAGTGAGCTCGACGTAGCTCCCGAAACGGCCCAACGTGTCAGTTTTCAACCTAAAGTTTCAAAATCAAACCCGTAGTCCCCAAATTCAAAATCAAACACAAACACTATTCAATTAAAGGAAGACCCATGCCCTCGGGGTACTCAAACTTCCCCCAATTTGGCCAAAATTGGCCATTTGACAACTTTTGCCCTTAATAATGACGTCAAACGCTCCATCATTGGGAAAATTACCTCATTTGGCACAATTTGGGGTTACTTAAACTTAACCCCACTAGACCCAACACAAATAAACCGCAACCCAACAATTTAGAACCAATTTAAACAAACAAGAGATGGGAATCGATCAATTTTAAGCATTTAGGCTAACATTTCAATTTCAAACGGGTAAACTAACACATTACAAACAATTATAGAAATTACCCAACATTAAACAACAACACTTTTACCTATTGCATTTGAGTTCAACCACAATATTAAAGTACGGGGGTTCAGAAAACCAACCTTAATGCCGAATTTAAAGTTTGAATAGTTAGGCGGAAAAGTTCTCCAATTTCAAGCATGAAATCACACAAAAATCCTGGTAAAAGCAATAAAAAAAGGCTATCAAAAGTTGGGTGAGAGGCTACGATAGTTAGAAATAAGAAAAGATGGAGGATTTTATAATATTAAACCGTTTGGCCTTTAAAACCTTTTAGTTCACGGCACCATCGGTGGAGTAAGTTGTGCTCGCCAACCCACTTGGCGATGCGCCGAGTGGTATTTACCTCGCGGAGTTTTACAGGACCTCCAACAATTTTGAGGGTTAAACGACGGAAAAAGTCAGGCTTGCCGACCTGTTCGGTGAGTCACCGATTAAGAATTTAGTCCATCGAGCTTTAGAAAGTGCCCCTTAAGGCTTGGTGGCTTCAACAGCAGACCAAGTCGGGGATCGCCAACCTGTTCGGCGAGTTGTCAAATGGACTTTTGCTCACCAAACTACCCATTTTCCAATACTTTTCACTCTTCAACCTGCAACACCCGTTATTCAAAATCAAAAACTAAAGCATTAAAAACTTGAGTTGGCTCCCAAGAAGCGCCTAAGTTAATGTCATGACACGACAACGATACCAAATCAAGCTTCATTTTTGGGGTTTGCCATTGTGTTACTAGGCAACCCCCCATGTTGTCTTAGATTCAAATAAGAAGAAATTTTACCCATTTGGGTCTCCAACTGCTTAATAGAGACTGAGTGAGAGGTCACCGTATGATGTAGAGTTGAGACATCCTCTTTCATATCTTTCAAAACTTTGTCCGACCCTTCAACTTTGTTGAGAATTCGTGAGAGCATATCTTTTGTATGGCCACCTTCAAATTCCTTGGGCTTTTGATGCTCATGGGGAGGGACGTACCTGTCCTTATCACCTTTTCTTTCATTCCAAGTGGCGTTATGATCATGCCAATCTCTGTAACAGTCTCTCTAACCTTTTTCTCAATTCCAACTTGATTTCCACCCGGTCTTGGGTAGTTTGCACGATAGCTTCCTCCTTGATTGGCTAGGAAGTTCACTCCCTCGTTGTACAGTGCTTCAAATTGTGCTTCATCGGGGTTTACTCCACCAACACCCACACATTAACACTCTTTGTACCAACACCCATGACATTTTTAGCCTAGATATCCAGCTGGGTCATCATTTCGGCCATGTTTTGGTTTCTCTCTTGATCCTTTTCGATCTGCTCTTTTTTCATTCTAAAAGTGAGAGGAGAGACTTGGTCTTCATGAGTGTACCATGCCCTATTGATCTTTGTCATGCAATATAAGAGTTGAGACGCTACTTCATAGGGTTGTTGCATTATACCGCTAGGAACAAATTGATCAGCAACTCCTTTGTTCACCGAGTCGAGGCTCCTATAGAAGTATTGTAGCAACACATTATTTGGAAGTCCATAAGTTGGGCATTACAACACCAAGTTTTTAAACCTCAGCCACGTCTCATGGATTGGCTCACATTCCAAGCGTTTAAAACCTTGGATGCTATCTCTGAGTATCAGCATCTTCGATAGGGGGAAGAATCTCACTTGGAATACTGTGCTCAGCTCATCCCAAGAGGTGATGGAGTCCCTTGGTAACTCAGATAACCATTTGGTAGCTTCACCCATCAAAGAGAATGGGAACAACCTGAGACAGACTGATTCTTTTCATATGTTCTTAAATGAGAACGGACCATAAACATCCACAAAGTTCCAAATATGCTCATGAGGATCCTCATGAGCCAGCCCCTCAAATAAACCTTTCAATTGTAGGACTTGAAACATTGTGCTAGTAATGTAAAAAAACAACGTTTCCTTAAGTTGGGTAGACGTATTGCACCCACACCACCCAATGGAATTGGGTCATTTACATCATTGAGGTTTCCAACATTATCTTGGTGGCCCACTTGGCTACCATTACTTCCATTAACGCTCATCTCTTCTTCTGTTCAACACAAGCAACAAAAAACCAAAAACTAGAGTAAGTAGATTCAACTACAACCAAAGAGGTCACAATTTAACTTCACTAGAATAATTTTAAACAACACCACTCCTCGGCAGCGGTGCCATTTTTGCTTAACGTTTCAAATACACCTCATCCGATTCTAGGTGTAAACGATCGTTAAGCAGTAGAAAACCCAACAAATGAGTTGGGGTCGAACCCACAGGGAATGGTACGTGTTCATATTCAATTAAGAGGTACAAACGTAATCTAACTAGCTATACAAATAAACATTATTGAAAAATACATATAAAAAATTAAAAAGGGTGACACGAATATCAGATGGGGGATTTTTGTTTGCAATTATCAACTACAAAACACTCACACAAAACTGAAATAACAATACAGAGAGGAATTCTCGGGATGTGATCGATTATAGGCAAATTTCACTATATGGGTAATTGTAACTAATGATACATAGCTAAATATCAGTGGGTAGGCTAGACTATGAGTGAAATGGCTTTCTCTCGAACAACTATCCCGCTTCAAGCGATTTCCTTCGAACATCAACAAGCATAGCAATTAAGAACAACCCACACCTTAACTCATGCACTTTCTTAAGATATATGGGTAGGATTGGGTTTAGGATTCACTCTCTCGAGCTAAACCCATATCAACCCAATACCTACAAACCATTAATCAAAAGCCTTAGCCCCAAAACTTCTCTCTGGAGCAAGCTAAGAACACAAGATTAGAACTGCATTTGCAAATAAAATTCATAAATTAAACCTCAGCTAATGATTAAACCCACTTCAATATAGCATTTAAACTAGTAATGAACAATACCCATAAGCTAATTCAACCCATAATGACATGATCACACCCCAAGAATTGGGATTTTAGCCAAACATCATAAAAAGATAAAAACAGTTACCAAATCAATTATCCATCAACTGCGTAAGAGTATTCAAGCCTTTACAATGTTCCAAATTAAAGAAAATTAGTAACCCACCTGCAAAATCTCTGAATTGAGTCTAAAAAAGCCTTCAAGTCTACTAGAAACTCTCAAACTTCAAAAGAAAACTATTCTAAATGGTAGTAAACTCTTTAATTTTCAGTTCAAAATCCTATTTATAGTCGCAAAAAAATAGCCACGAAGGACCATTAGGTGAGGTAAGTCAAGTTCGCTGAGTGGTTTGGCGAACCAACCTTTGCTCTCTTCTATTTCCTTTATGCATTGGCTCTCAGCATCCTCACGTCCTGTAATTTTGGGCGATCAATTTTGTCATCGCGGAACTAATCAGCGATTCACTGACTTTCCCTTTCCTGTCGCCCACTTGGTTTCTTCCCTCAGGGATGGCACACTTGAACTTTAGGCGGACTGAAGAGCCACTCGGCGAGTCGCGAGTGGTCTTGGCGATCATGAGGCTTGCCTTTCTCCACTTCTTCAGCTTATTTTGTTCCTTTTTGCCTGTTAGTGTCCTGGCTTTGCTCTTTAATCTACATACCTTAAAATCAAGGCTTTAACATCGATTTATAGCATCAATTAGGCATTTGAGGATACTAAAACTATCAAAATAAATCCCCAAATGAGTCCAAATATAGGCCTTATAATCCTGCTACTTAGTTCTTTAGTTTGGTTAAGAAGACTAATTAGGTGATGCACCTACTTGTCACCTACTCACTTAGTTAATCTAGCAAGCATCTCACTTCTTTCATTTTCTAAATCTTAATCCCTTTTTATTTAACTTAATACTTTATTTTGAACTTTACTCTTAAATACAACCTTACTATCTCAAGTTCAAATACTTCTGTCGAGGTTAACTTGGATGTACCTACTGAAACGTGTGGGGCATCACAATACCTTCCGATCTAATTCAAATCATCACTACTCATATACGAAACTTGGTCCTTCACCTATATGGAAAGCCTGTGTCAAGTTCCATATGAATATAACTAACATACAGAGAATACATGGTGTTACATTCTCCCCTCCTTAGGAACATTCGTCCTCTAATGTTATCATAGTTAACCATCCCCAAAAATATTCAAGCCTAAGTTAACTTCTATTATTAGCCACATAATTCATTTAGAATTATACTTTCTTTTTAATGCGTTAATACGGCACATTGACCTTTCTCTTCAGATTGAAATAAATGAGGATACTTGGACTTCATTGCTTCTTCCACTTCCCATGTAACCTCTTCTACTTGTTGGTTTTTCCATAACATTTTAATTGAAGTTACTTCTTTATTTTTTAACTTCCTAACTTGTCGATCCAAAATATCGACTAGTACTTCTTCGTAAGTTACATATCTCTTTATTGCACTTCTTCGGTAGGAGTAATACGAGATGGGTCACCTATGCATTTTCAAAGAGTTGAGACATGAAACACTGGATTAACTTTTGAAAGCTCTTGAGGAAGATCTAACTCATATGCAACTTAGCTAACTCTTTGAATAATCTTATATAACCTTATGCAGCGCAGACTCAACTTTGCCTTTCTATCGAATCTCATTACCCCTTTCTTGGTGACACCTTCAAGAATACCCAATATCCTATAAAAAAACTCTAATCTTCTTCTTCTAATAGTTGCATATGATTTGTGTCGACTTTGAGCTGTTGCTAGCTACTGTTGTATCACCTTAACTTTTTTCAATGCTTGATGAATGAGATCAGACCCCAATAAGGAAGTTTCACCCCTTTTAAACTATCCGATTGGTGATCTACACTTTTTCCATATAAAGCTTCATAAGATGCCATTTTGATAGTTCAATGGTAGCTATTTTTGTAAGCAAACTCAATCAGTAGCAAATGATCATCCCAGCTACCTTTGAAGTCTAATATACAAACTTGCAACATATCCTCAAGTGTTTGCATTGTAAATTCTGCCTAAACATATGTTTTAGTGTGAAAGGTTGTACTTAAATTCACTTGTGTCCTCAAACTCTCCTGGAATGACTTCTAAAAATTTACGGTGAATTGAGTTCCCCTATCAGTTATAATAAGGTTTGGCACTCCATGTAGTCTAACACTCTATTTAGTGTACAACTTTGCATACTCTTCAACTCTATAAGAAGTCTTAACCGACAAGAAGTGTGCTGATTTAGTGAGCCTATGAAGTATCTCCCATATGAAATCAAACTTCCGAAATGAGTGAGGAAAACAACTTGGCAAAATCCACGTTGATCATATCCCACTTCAAAATTGACACTACATATAGCCTATGGGCTTTTGGTTCTATACTTTAACTTGTTGAAAATTTGGACATTGAGCCACAAACTCTTCAATATGCTTCTTCATGTTACCTAACCAATACACTTCTTTCCATTCATGATACATTTTGGTTGACCCCGGATGGACATAATAACTTGAATGATGTGCTTCAATCATAGTTCTCTTTCTTAGTACATCTGTATTAGGTACACATAATCTGTTTTGGCATCGGGCTACTACATCTTGCATAAGATCAAATGCTATTGTCATACCTTGTTGTACATTCTCTTTATCTGTAATAGAATAGGGTCCTTATATTGCTTTTATTTTACTTTAGCCACTAGTGAAGATTTTTCCGCAATTGCACGATAACCCCTTCATCTAGAGATTCAAGAAGGTCAAACCCCAAGATAGCTAGTTAGTATAGATCCTTAGTTATTTCTTGTCTTTCCACGGACTACCCACAAGTGCTTGCCATTGTTTTTACGATTTAAAGCATTAGCTACTACATTTGCTTTCCCAGGATGATACAAAATATCAGTGCCATTATATGTTAATAACTCAAGCCATCTTTTTCGCCTTAGATTCAAGTCCTTTTGCTTAAAGATATATTGAAAACTCTAGTGATCAGTATATATGTCAACATGAACTCTATACAAGTCATGTTGCCATATCTTCAAAGCAAATACAACTTCTACTAGCTCTAGGTCATGGGTTGGATACTTTTTCTAATGTGGCGGCAATTTCCTTGTGGAATAAGCTATTACTTTACCATGCTACATCAGTATACATCCCACGCCCACTCTAAAAGCATCACAATACACTATATACCCTTTTGTGCCTTCTGGAAGTACCAATATAGGTGTAGAAGTCAATTTATTCTTCATCTCTTTAAAGCTTCTTTAACATGCATCACTCCATTGGAGCTTGGATTCCTTGTGTGTTAGCTTTATTAAGGGTGAAGAAATGGAATAAAATCCTTCAATGAACCTTGTATAATAACATGTCATTCCAAGAATACTACGCGCCTCCATAGGTGTTGTAGATCTTGGCCAGTTCGGCTTCAATCGTTTGACCATGAAACTTTATTCCTTTGTCGGATACAATATGAATTAAGAATGACACCGATTTTAAACAAAGCTCACACTTAGAAAACTTCACATACAACTTACAAACAGAAAGAATTTGTAACACCTACCCCAAGTGATTAACATGGTCCTCTTTCGATCTTGAATACACCAAAATGTCATCTATGAATACTATCACGAACACATCCAAAAATGGCTTGAACACCCTATTAATCAAATCCATAAAAGTTGATGGTGCATTTGTTAGCCTGAATCATATGAAAAAAACTCAAAATGATCATACCGTGTTCAGAAAGGTGTCTTGGGTATTATCTTGATATTTGACCCTCACTTGGTGATAACCCGACCTCAAGTCAATCTTTGAAAAAACATCTATTACCTTGTAACTAATCAAACAAATGATCAATTCTAGGGAAGGGATATTTGTTCTTAATTATTACCTTATTCAACTGTCAATAGCCAATACACATTCTTAACGAGCATCTTTCTTGTGTAAAAATAAAACTGGTGCTCCCTAAGGAAACCTACTAGGCCTTATAATCCATTTTCTAACAAGTTTTTTAATTGCTCCTTTGATTCTCGTAGTCATCTAGATATATTCTATATGGAGGAATAAAGATGGATTAAGTACCATGAATCACATCAATAGCAAACTTTATTTCTTGTACTTGAGGCAAACTCGGAAGCCCTTCGAGAAACACATAAGAAAATTCATTTACCACTAAAATAGATTGAAGAGTTAGTGGTTTTGTATCTATATCTCTAACTCTTCCCAAATGTCATATGTAACCCTTGGATATCATCTTCTTTGCCTTGAGATAAGAAATAAACTTACCTCTTGGCATCCCAATATTACCTTTCCATTCAAGGACTACCTCTCTTGAAAAATGGAAATGCAGCACCTAAATTCGGCAAGCGACCATGGCATAGCAAGAAGCTAACCCATCCATACTAATTATAACATCAATCTCTACCATTTCTAGCTCAACAATATCAGCCAATGCATCAAGATAAAAAATGGTTACTATGCAATTACGGTAGATCCTCCTAGCTATAAAAGACTTGCTAACCAGGGTACCCACTTCAATTGACGTAACCAATAATTTTGGTATTATTTTAAATGTCACAACATTTAATGGAGTGGCATATGATAGTGTAGATCCTAGATTAATTAATGCATATAAAATATGTGAAAAGGTGGATAATGTACCTGTAACTACATCAGGTGAAGCCTCCAAATTCTATTGGTCCCCTAGAGCATATGTGTAATTCTAAACTCCACTAGAACTAGCTGCTCATCTAACACCTCTACCACAACCTATTGGTATTTGACTCCTACCGAAACAAGGAACAAATGATGTAACAATCGATCCAGTTGGTTGTGCCATACCACCAACGCCCCTTTGAGGGCAGTTTCTCATCATATGTCCCGATGGAGCACACCAAAAGAAAGAATTTGTCCCAAACAAAATTGTACCTAGATGATTTCTTCCATGTTTTTTACAGGGTTGTCAAGGAGGTCCTGATTGGCTTATACTTCTGTGGTCTTGGTGCCCCGTTGTTCGTGTACCAAGCTTTCACCTCTTCGCACAAATTGACTTCCCCTAGACCCTTCAAAATAAGGTGGATCACTAACTGTAGAGTAGGAAGATGATGGCCTAGGTGGTATATTAAAAAAACTAGTCCTAAACTCACATTGGTTTGGTGTAAACTACCTCGTAGATCTATCCTTCTTAGATGACCCTCTTTCCTACTCTTGTGTACTTCTTTTTTGCCTTCGATCCTCTAATTTTTGGGCAAAAGCTTGCATCTTTTCTATATCCATGTCTTTATTCAAAGAAACAATGACATAATCTCTAACCAACTATGAATCCAATCTACCAATATATCGATGAACTCTAGCCTCCATTGTAGCTATTACATTAGGAGCATACCTAGCCAAGGAATTAAACTAGAGACTATACTCTCTTACACTCATGTTCCCTTGGTGGAGATTTAAGAACTGATTTGCACGGGCCTCTTGGATCTCCAATAGAAGATAATAGTCAAGAAATTCTTTTTTGATTTCTTTCCAAATATCCGAACATGCATTCATACCCGTATATTTCTTCCAAGTTCCCTAGAATAATATAGCCACTCCTTTTAATCTATATGTTGCTAGCTCAACTACTTTTTTACCACTTACATGTGTAACATCCAAAGTCTGTTGGATTTGATCAATAATGTCTTGCGGATTTTCATTTGGATCTGACCCAATGAATGATGGAGGGTCCAAATTAAGGAAATAACACGTACGCATACTAGCTTCCCTATCTGCACCTCTAGTACTTACAATTGGACCCTTTTAGCCATTTCCCTTGGCTAGCAACTATACGAGTAAATAATTGGATTAGAAACCTTAAATCATGCTCATTAGAAATAACAAGGGGTTCTTCGGATGCTTCATCCCTTCTTAGATCTTATAGAGATAGAGAAACAAGGGAAACTATGATAGAGAGTAATCTTGAGCCTCACTTTGATTAGCTCGTCTAGGTGGTAATTTTCTAGTGCTTTTTCCAACAGCCACCATTTCTTACTTACATGTACTTCTAGTCCTTCTTGTAATTGGAATCTTTGCTATCATGATACAATTTAAAGGTTAGATATGATACATATCAGATCTATCACACAATCTTAGAAATGAAAGAAAAGAGAAACATCCTAAATATGTTGTAGCCTCTTGTTTATAGACGTGGTGCACAACACAACCATAAAATAAACTCTAGATAGACACGACTTTGTAGACTCCCTAGGATGACCTGTTGTGATACCACTTTGTCATACCTCAAATCCCATTGAGAGGGGTAGACACCTGATGCCCTGAAGTCCTGGGAGAACCAACATATAACATGTGCTTACCAAGCATATAACTATGAAAATTATAAAACAGTGACAAGTTCCGATACACTGCAATGATAAAATACAAACATAGATAGGCCCAAAACTATATAAATGACTTGCGATTGAGGCCACAACAGCCAGGGAACCAAACATAACTCCATTACATACATTAGTCTACAAAGCCTCTATAGAATAAACAAACTTAGTCTAGGTTGGGACAGGCCCTGCCTTAACCATTACTACTATATTATACCAAAATGAATTTACTAAAGACTTGGTGCAACCCCAAATTAACTTGGAGCTCACCAAAAGTAGTTGAGTCTTGATTGCTCTTATGAGGAGGTCTGCTAGCCAGAGTACATGTACTTATGGCATACACACATCGTCCTCCATAAGGGACGTTAGTATGAAAAAATGTACTAAATATGTAAGGCATAAAATAATCATATGTAAACCAAGAGATCAAATGAAATCAAGTCTCAATGCATGAATGTGTAAATAAAAATAAAAGACCACCTTTGCTTATATTTGTGGGATAATGTACATTACACTTTTTTCTTTGTTTCTCTTACTTTACTTTATAAATATGTAATTCATATGATACAAATGACTAGCTGATCACTGGTAGAAGAGGCTGATCAATGCTAGGCATTTTAACCTCTGGGATGTTGTCCTCATAATTACACAACTTGGGATCAGCCCATGCTAGGCTTTGACCCCTAATTTGCCACCCTTCTATACCAATTGGCATCGACCCATGCTAGGCATATTCCCTTGGGCTGCCACCCATAAATTTACATATTGTGTCACTCAGTTTCTTTAATCTTTGAGATTGTAGTTTTGGTGGTCATGGTAATTTTTTAGCTTTGAAACTATGGACCAGTAGTATTACAATGAGAATATCCCTTAAGGCAGTAACAATGACATAAGGAGCAAATGTAATGCCAATGTATTATTTAGAAGTTCAAATGACACAACTGACTAAAAGGAGAACTCATAAGCTTGTTGGGGTATGTACCATTTTCATACTACTACTTGAAAGAGTAAAATTGCAGATCTAATACTAATTACATATCGATATACTTTTACACACTAGGGATTAGGGAAAAGAGCGTTAGCTATATTGGAGATTGTACACTGCAATATGCATCCTTGACTAGGAAGAACACTTAGGAAACTCACTTATTGGTAGTGATGCACGTATCAGATTTCATGCCAAAGATATGGAATAAAATAGCCTTACATACCTTATTTTTTTACCAATACAACTATCACATTTCAGCCTCCGCTTTAGCGTTCTAATCTAATATAAGTCATGATTAAACTAATGTTAGCAGCTAATCACATTGTGGGCCTCATAAATACAATACTAAACACTTAAGGGATAGTAGGTCCATACAACCCTTACACAAATGGTGAATCACCACACCTTCCCTCTATACATCAATACAACTCCGCACATCCTTTACCAAGATGACCCAAGATGCCCTAAAAAAAATACACATAAAACAGCCAAAAAAGTCTTCAGTATAATAGGAGAATATTGAACTCAAGGATTCATCACCATGCATGAGTTCTTGAAAAATACATATAAAATTCTCCTCCCAAACTTGTACTAAAAGGCATAAAAATTCAGCAGAAGCGTTACCTTATTTTTTGAAAATTTATCTGTTAAACTTGTTCTTCAAGAAATTAAACTCTTCTTCAAACTATAGCCAAAGATAAGAGAATATCTCTTAGAAGGTTAGAAAGAGATTGGACAGATTTTGAGAACATGCAATTTATAATTCCATAAGATTCCATGGAAGGAATAAGTTAAACCCATAAGTATTTTCACTTACCTTTCAGTTGAAAAAGGGGATAGTATTCAAGAACCCTATGGTGTTTTAGGGTTGCTGTATTAAGCCAAGAAAGACTAAGAGACAAACTTTACAAATCTGAATTTTTTCAAGCTAAAAGTGAAGTAAATGAACTGATGTTTGTGGACTTCAACTTGTTGGGTGTTGCTGCCAATTCTTCCTCCATTCTACTCAACTTGGGCCAAGTATAGGTGGTAGTGCACTTGGCCCAATAATCTGGTCTAAAGAGTCTTAGTAGGTGATCCACCTACTTAGTTCTTTAGGCTGGTCAATAAGTCTAAGTAGGTGATGAACCTACTTGGCACCTACTAGCTTAGTTAAGTTAAGTAAGTATCTCACTTATTTTATTACATCTTATAAATTTTAATCCCTTTTGTTTTAACTTATTACTTCCCTTTGAACTTTAATCTCAAATACCACCTTACTGTCTCTAGTTTAAATACTTTTGTTGGGGTTAACTTAAATGTATACCTGTTAAAACGTGTGGAGCATTACAACACCTTATGATCTAATTCAAATCATCATTGCTCATATAAAACTTGGTCCTTCACCTATACGGCAAGACAATGTCAAGTTCCATATGAATAAAACAAGCATATGGAGAAAACAGGATGTTACATCCATAATCAAGGGCAGCTTCGGAAAAAATTCATAAACAACCCAAACCCTACTCTTCTATATAAATTCTTAGTTTTCAATCATCACTATGCATTTATTGAAGTCAAGAAAGTAAGGAGTGTGATGTTTACCTTAGTTTGACGAATATGGACAGAATGATAGGGGAGAGTTTGGTGAATTAGAGAGAGTTAGAGGAAGAGAAATGGCCAAAAAAAAAAACCATTCCCCTCCCTCTTATTCATTTCTGATTTATGACCACTCAGTATGGTGACGCCACTATAGAAAAATTCTTACGACTATAGACGTATCCGCTATGGAAACTTTTTTATTGCATCTTCAGTCGTTCAAATTTCCCTAGAAAAAAGCTAAGGTGCGGAGGACATGGTAGTAGTGTTTTACTTGCATGAAGATGAGGGTGTCATGGACTTTATCAAAATCATGCAGTGACCCTAGCTAAGTGGTCTATCTTACCTTCGCCTAGGTAATCATTCAAGGATAAACAATGGGTAAATTGTTATCTTTTATAATGACCCAAAACCAGTTTTACTCAAAGATATCTCGCACAAAATTCCAAAATACTAGAAAAATGGTGCCAAATTTAAAATTTTGAGGGCACAATGAAATTGTCTTATTCTAAATTGACAGAGCTAATGTCAGCCCATCATAGAGGCAAACTTCCCACTAAGGCGCCACTATAGCTCCTGCCCAGCTTCTATAACAGGTTGACAGTAAATTACGAGGGCGTGGCCGGCTATAGCGGGGTGAGGACCGCTGTGGCGGGTCCGATGCGACTTAAGTTGGAAATAAACACCAAAATGTCTTTATTCTACACTTTTCAACTTTGGGAGTAAGGAGACAAACCCCAGGAGATTCTTGACAATTTTCCACAATTTTTAAGGCTAAAGGTAAGGTTTTAACTCCCCAAATCCATTTTTCGATCCGTAAAACGTAATCTAATGGGTAATTATCGATGGGGGAGGGTTTTTGATCTAGAATTTATGGTGGAAACAACCTTAATTTGGATACTTGGGATCATGTGTATGCTATAGCGTTGATAGAATTGTTGGTAATCCGGGTAATTAGTGTTTGATTATTGATTTCCGTGTTATTATGATTGTAGACCAAGAACAAGCGGAACGAATCCGGAAAGGGAAGGATCACCTTTCTTAGGGTTTCAAGCTTGTTTCGAGGTAGGTGATGGTTGTGATTCTATTATTGTGTGATGTATGCTTGTTCTTGCTTCATTATGATATATGTATGTATGTGAATGTTGCATTATTGATCACATTAATTGTAAATGAGGATATATGAATGATGAATGCCATGAATCATGGCTTGATTGTATGATTATAAGAATATACTTTGTGATTGTGATTGTGGCTTGTTGAATGGATCGAGTGTTGCGTTCAGACACACTAACTTGTATCGGTTGCCACGTTCCGGCATAATTATGAGATTGGTTGACACGTTTCGACATAATCATTTGATCTTGTACCACGTTCCGGTATGCTAACAGTTTGGGTTTGGGTTCCATGAGAGGACCAATGACTTTATATAACTGTGATATTTGAGAATTGTGAAACTGTTCGTTGTTTGGTATATGCATGCTATTATTATGTTGTGATGACTTATATATGTTACACTTAGTGGGATAGCCGCGTGATCCTACGAGTACACTGTGGTTGTGTACTGATACTATACTTGCTCTTTCTTTGTTGAGTACAGAGCATTTTTAGGCGGCTATTGACAGACCTCACTTATAAGATCAGTGATCGTCGATCGAATTCAAGGGTGAGCCAGTTCTTCCAGGCTTCCATGAGTTCTTTTTTCGTCTATGTCAAAATTTCAGACTTAGAATTTTTTAGGTAGTTATTAGTTTATTAGTTTGGAGTCGTAACCCTTCTTGTTATACTTATGGATCTTGTTAGATGTTTTGGTATATTGAGTTTCAAGTTCTAGGCGTATTTCCGCATTGTTTAGTTGTTAGTTCTTTTGGAAGTATATGAGAACTTCAGTTTTTAGCTATTTATCTTGCTTCCGTAACCTAAATGTTATAGTATTTGATGAGAGTTGGTTAACTAGTTAGTATTAATGGTTCTCCCACCTGAGGGTTACTGTGGGTGCTAATCACGATGGTCTAGGTCGTGAAAAAGTTGGTATCAGAGCCTAGGTTCGTTGATATCGATGTACCAAAACGAGTTTAGTAGAGTCTTGTGGAACGGTATAGAGACGTCTATACTTTTCTTCGAGAGGCTATAGGACTTTAGGAAATCTCTTTGTTTCTCTTGTCTCCTTTCGTGCTATAACTTGATTCCAATTGGTATCTGGCGATTCAAATTGGTATCTAACCTCCTTCACTCTTCTGTCTGCAGATGGTTAATACTAGATTGAAAGGCATCAGGCCCGTAGCTCCCGTCAATGCTCCAGCTGAGGAATCTATAGCTAGAGGTCACGGTCGAGGCAGGGGTAGAGGAAGAGCTTGGGGTAGAGGCCGAGGAAGAGTGGCGCCTACTAGAGATGGGGTACCGATAAAAAATTCTCCCCAAAATGAGGCCCCTCTCGTACATCATGAAGAGATAGAGGAGAATGTTGAGGTTGAAAATGCTGAGGAGGTTGGACAAGAGGAAGAGGTGCAGGCTGAGATAACATGCATTCCTCTCATCGACCCAGTGTTAGCTCAGCTGATCATGTCATTATTGAAAGGGTTGGTTGGTCCTGGAGTACTTCCTTCTATTCAAGCAACTCAAGCTCTCGACAATCCTCCTATTGCTATCACTTCCCCCAAGGTGGGAGGGAATGTAGGTAATGATGTTTTTTTCCATCCTTTGTTGGGTTCTGTTATGACTGGTAATGAACATGAAATGTTGACTAAGTTTTTGAAGCTAAAGCCTCTTATGTTTCTTGGTTCTAAGAGTGAGGATGCTCATGAATTTATCTTAGACTGCTATGAGAGGCTTCATAAGTTGGGAATTGTCCATCAGCATGGGGTTGAGTTCGTGACTTTTCAGCTTCAAGGTGAGGCTAAGCAATAGTGGAGAGCTTATATGGAATGCAGATCTTCAGTTTTACCTCCACTTACTTGGACCCAATTTCATGCTCTGTTTTTGGATAAATATGTGCCTAGGACCTTGAGGGATCATAAGAAGGATGAGTTCATGGCTTTGGAGCAAGGTGGTATGTCTATGGCTTCTTATGAGGCCAAGTTCCATGCTTTGTCTTAATATGCTACTCAATTTGTGATTACTAAGGAGGAGAGGATCCGTTTATTTATTATGGGGATAAACTCTGATTTGCAGGTATTATCTATTCATATAACCTCTGCAGGGAGGAGCTTTAATGAGGTAACAGACTTTGTTAAGAAAGTGGAGGGGGTTAGGCGAGACAGTCAGACTAAGGCTTTGGCAAAAAGGGCCAAGAACTCGGGTAACTTTCAAGGTTCTTATTCCAAGGGGTCGGGGAGGCCAACACTTGCAGCCAGGCCAATTCAATCTGCCATTCCCGCCTCTACAAGTAATTACTCGAGAACTCCACCTCATAATTTGATTCAGGATAGCCAAGGAGTCACACCTTCGACGGGCAGTAGGCCAACTTTTAATCGTACTTGCTACAATTATGGAGAGTCTGGGCATATGAGGAGAGATTATCCCCACCCACGAGTGTTGGATTCCGTGCAGCAGCCATCTAGATCAGTGGTACCCGCTGGAAATGGTAATAATGGTCGTGGGCATCCACAAGGTGGGAGAGGAGGAAATCAGCGAGGCTATGGGGGTAGAGGAAATGGTAATGCAGGCAGAGGTACAGTGCAGCCAGGCATGGAAGTTGCTCATCACGATGATAGAGCTTAGTGTTACGCCTTTCCGGGCAAGAATGAGGCAAAGGCATCTGACGCGGTGATCACATGTACTATTCTTGTCTATGATCGGATGTATAATATGTTATTTGATCCGGGTTCTACTTATTCATATGTATCCGTGCGATTTTCCTCAGAATTTGCTATGATTTGTGATATACTTGATGCCCCCATCCATGTTTCTACCCCATTTGGAAAGCCTGTCATAGTCACTCATGTCTATCGTGCTTGTCCTATTTTGTTTATAGGTTTCAAGACTTGCTCATGTTGCATACGGACATTGATGGAGTTTTTGGATTCTATGATGATTGGATTGAACAAGTTGTTATACGACGAGGATTTGAGGGAAAAGAACTAATTGGTTTTTATGTCAATCGGTTGAATTTGAACTTGACATTTTCAGTGATTGAGACAACAGATAATATAAGAGAAAGTTCCAAGTAGAAAATCTTAATGTTCTTACATTTCAATGCAATTATTATTTTTCCAAATGCATGTACAATAAGAATTTGATATCAACAATATATCTTGAGAGATAACATGCATTTATAAAATATTTCCTTTCATATTCTTAGCATTCAAAATTGTGCAAATATTATTCAAACCACTATTTCACTTTATATCTTATGTCTAGTCAAAATCCTAAGCCGGAAACCAGGAGTAATAAGATTTCACGCAGAAGATAGAGAAGGAGAGATAACACCAGATATATACATACAAACTACCCCAAGACCTGGTATCAACCGGTAGTCGAGCCTCTTGTCAAAATAGGTGTACAGGGTATTACAAATATAAAAAAATAAAAAATTGATTGTGAATGCAAAGTAAATACTAGTTCTAGTCAAAACAAAGGGAGATCGGCAACCCTGAACATCATGAGCGCATCCCCGATCTCCAAATCTCAAAAGTTGTTCTATAGGAGGCTCAAATCAATGGTAAGGACTTGTAATATGATCTATAGGGTGTAGAAGGTAGTATGAGTACCATCAAGCGGTACTCAATATTAATAGGCTGATATAGGTCCAAAGATAAATCAAACATCTATTCTAGGTAACTAAGGAAAGTATTGTCCAAGCAGCTAAAGAAGATATATTACATGAAAATACACTTAAATAAAGATGAAAAAAATAGAATACATTGTAATATGATCTGTAGAGTTTAAAAGGTAGTATAAGTACCAACAAGCAGTACTCAGTAGGCATAGGCTGATACATGTCCAAAGATAAAGCAAGCATAAATTCTAGGTAACTAAGGAAAGTATTGTACAAGCTATTAAATAAGATATATTGCATAAAAATACATGTAAATAGAGATAAAACAATAGAATACACTGAGAAAAAGACTATGAGAAGGGAACATACTCTGAGGTGCTTGCTCGATACCTTGATCCTGGAATAAGCCTATTTCGGAAGCCAACTAAAAAAGATTACCAATGCCAAAAACCACTACTTAACATACTCACAACAAGGTCTATCCAACCCAAGCTAATAAAAAACACCACGAAAGGATAAGTCCAACGCATATACATAACGACTATCAAATCAACCTAAGATACATAATTATAAAATCAAAAAATAACCTAATTGGACCCCATATGCTCAGAAGTTACACAACAACAAACATAACCCAACTGACTCCCATAATACTGATGGGTGCAAACAACTATCAATTATACTACTGATAGGCAATGCATATTAATGCAAGTTATGGATTAGAAACAATCTGAGCCATCAAAACCAATTGTCACAAAAAGTACATAAACCTACCTCTTACCTCTACAGCTAGGTAGTTCTATATGGATACCCTTATCTTGTTCAATGTGTCACACGATGAAAGGGACCTATAAGAGACTAGTAAAGTGTGTATACACTACCTAGTCCACATCCAGGATGTAAAACCACTTAAATTTGAAAGAAAAGTTAGAAATGAAAAGTTGCATTTTTGGCACTGATAGAGATTCTCCTATGGACCATACAAAGTTCTACAGGCTATTGAAAGATAGTCGTAGAAGATGGGTTGAAGTTTGCATAATGTCAGGTCTTTGATAACTGTTGACGAACCACCAAGACGGTCTGTAGAAGTTCGTAGGGTCTATAGGACAGGCACGTAGAAGTTATTTTGACTTTGTGAATTCATGGATGGTTTTTGGGGTTCTATGATGAGGTTTTAAAGACCATAGAAAGTTCAACAACCCGTAGGAAAGGTCTCGTTGAAATTTGAAAAGAGGTTCATTTGTAGTAACAACTCCACGATTGAGTAGGACGGTCCATGGAAAGTCTTAAAGATCTTAGGTCCAATCGAAGACACTATCCGACAATTTTAAATCAAGGTAGTTTTAGTCATTTCCTACCCATTTAACCCCTAAACTATGTCGTTTTTACCTGATACTCTACCCTTATAACTAATTTTGCACCTTAAAAATCCACCCATTCCCTCAAATTCACTCGAAACCCCAAATTCCATCCTAGTTTATCCTCTCAAAACACTCTCTAGAACTCTAAAGATAAAGCTAGGGTTTCATCAAGCTTTAAAGTTTCTTCCTCCATTGCTATGGCTTTGACTAACGAAAGCATGTGAAAAATTCACCAATCGATACCCTTCATCCATTGGGTCAAATCTTCATGGGTCCAATCTAAGGCCAGCCTATGGCTATGTTAAGCATCTAAGATTTCAAGACCTAACAGAGGGTACTAGCCTAAAGCAACCCCTACATGGGCAACAACTAGCTTGACATGACCCAAGGTAGACCTTGGGTGTAACATGGTGTATAAGAACCCAAGAGTCCCCATACATAGCACATAGCATACATAGACAAGATAATAGAAATTAAGAGATTGAAAAGATCTTTCAAAGCATAGAGTTATATAAAATGAAGCGGAAGTCTAACAATGTCTCAAAACCATTTAGTACATAAGAGTTGCTCGGGACGTAACCCGTACATCAAGTTCAAAACTAAAATGTAAAGATATAAATAAATAAAGGTTTCGTCCTCGGATCATGAGGAATCACCAATCCTCAAACTTCTACTAAAATATCACTAGCCACAGAAATGCGAATTTGGAACGCCGAACCCTACATTTGGGGAAAATGTAGGCAATAGTATGTGTTAGTAAAAAAATTTACCAAGTATAATGTCAATGCATAAAGTGTAAATATCATGATAAAGGGGAATTTTCGTAATGTGTAGTGACCAAGCTAAAACATGAGATAAAAGAGTTAGAAATATAAGTCATAAAAACATGGTCAATGCAAGTTAACATCCTAAGTCATTCATGAGATACTTCTTGAAGTAAACTTGATTCATTAGTGTGGGATAATTACATGATGCGACACGCGTAATCTTCACTTGTCCACTCGATGCTAAGCAAAACTCCCACATAATATTCATTAGTCTTATTGATCTTTTCTTTAAGGAACTTGGGTAATCACCTCTTGTCCTTACATAGTGTAACATGGGTAATCGCCTCTTGTCTTTTCTTAGAGGACATCGGTAATCGCCTCTTGCCTCATCATTAGAATAGCTCCTTAACCTTGATTCATTTTAGGTGAGAAGAACTTTCAATCTTAGAATCCTTTATGTGAGAAAACCTTTCACAACAATCAACAACAACAACATCTTTTATGCTTTACTCTCAAAGAAACATATTTCATCAATTTAATCAGAACATGCATATCTTCATAAAATCTTCTTTGATATTTCAAAATGCACTTTCAATCATCAAAATCTAGAAAACATGGGTTAAGCATGGGTTCATGGAGATTCATCTTAAAATCATGGAATTTTCTCGATTCTTGCATAATAGCTCATAAAACAATAAATTGAATCAACATTGATAGGAACATATGACATGGAAGAAAACCCTAACTTTAATTGGGGATTTCTATCTTCAAAATTGAGAAATTTAGGAACTTTGTGAAGGAAAGAGCTCCATAGATGAAGACTATCAAACATTGATGCCAAAAGCTTGAAATCAATGGGGGATTTAGGAGACTTGATCTTGAAACCCTAGCTTTCTTCTTTAACTTCTAGAGAGTGAAATATTCTAAATGACTTGTGCTTCTTTGAGAATTTGAGAGAATGAATTGATTTAGGCGTTTTGGGGTTAAAACATTTACATAGAGCTTTGGGTTAAAGGCAAAACAACAGGGTATGGAATTAAAACAATTACGATAAGAACCAAAAGACCCTGACTTAAAACTGATGCGACCACATTCACGATGGCCTTGATGGACTGTAAAAGACTCCATGAGCTGTTATGGCGGTCGTGGTCCTTGACCAGTTGCTAGGGGGAGGACCCCTTACTTGTGGCCTACTTAATGACAACCACTACAACCCATCAACCTCAACACGAGCCGTCTAGGCCTTCGTCGGAGGGACACTGGCCTTGGAAGTCTCTAGCAAGCCCTCACGAGCACCATAACGACCTGTCATCCTCTCCACGGGCTTTATAGGCCTTCGTGGGAGGAACTCCTGCAAGGCAGGTCTAGGGAAACTTACCATGAAACCCTTTCACGGACTGTGGTCCCCTTCACGGCCCAGGTGGGGCTCCGTAGGGTTCTATTATCCAGTCTTTGGCCGGTGAGTTTCCCATCAACCTACTTTCCCGTATTTTTTTGCAAGCTTTCTAGAGAGATAAATATTTTATAGAGGAAGACTTTTTCTTCTTTTGAGAATTTGAGAGAATGAATTGATTTGGGTGAGTTTGATGGTTAAAAAAAGATATATAGGGCTTCTAGGTAAGGGTAAAACGACATACTATTTGGATAGAATAATTAGGAAAATCCCCAAAAGACCTTGACTTAAAACTAACGTGACCCCTTTCACGGTCGCCTTCACGGCCCTTCAAGGACTCCACGAGTCGTCATGGTCCTTGACCATTGGCTAGGGGAGAACCCCTATGACCTTGACGCTCTTCACAACAACCTTAACGGTCCGTGATGCTCACCACGTGCCGTCTAAGTGTTCATGGGAGGGGACTGATGAATCCGAGATTTTGACTCATTTAAGGCTTTGTTTTCATAGTTTAAGTGTCCTAAAATGCCTAATTTATGCTATAAACTGATGTTAAAATGTTGATTTGCAACAATGAAGGCTAAAGATCAAGGCAAGGACAGTACCAGGCAAAAGTGAACTAAAAAAATGAAGAAGTTGCACCAAGACCACTCGGCAAACCGTCGAGTTGCTCTTTTGCTCGCCTAAAGTTTTTTCGTGCCAACCTTGGGGAAGAACCTACTTGGTGGTAGAAATGGACAGTTGGCGGACCGCCGAACGACTCGGCGACATCAACATCGATTGTTTAAAGTCACAAAACCCTGAGGAGTAATAGACAATGCAAATCGACGATTGATTGGAGCAAAGGGCGGAGCACCGACTAGGTTGGCGACACCCGACTTATTTTGCCTAATGGTCCTGAAGGCCAAAATTTGGAAAACTATAAATTGAAATGTTAAAAGAAGAGAGAGGAGTTCTAATTCCAGAATTTTTTAGAATTTTAGTTCTCTCTGAGTTTTTGAGTTCCATTGTAGACTTTGAAGCTTTTGAGACTTGGTTTTGAGGAATTGCAATTGGGTTTGTGAATTAATTCAATTTGAAGCATTGTAGAGACTTGGAAACTATTACCCAACTCATGGCTAATATAGTTGGTTATTGTTTCTCTGTTTTTATAATGTGTAGCTAAAACCCTAATTCTTGGGGTGTGATCATGTGATTATTGGCTTAATTAGCTTATAGGTATTGTTATTTACTAATTTAAATGCTTAATTGAAATGGGCTTAATTGATAGTTGTGTATTAATCTATGAATTGTAGTTGCAAATGCAATTCTAACTTAGAGTTCTGGGCTTGCTTGAGAAAGAGGTTTTAGAACCATGGTTTTCGATTAATGATTGTAGTTATTGGGTTGATGTGGGTTCAACTCGAGAGAGTGAATCCTAAACTTGATTCTACCTATCTAGCTTGAGAGAGTGGATAAATTAAGGTTTTGGGCTGTTCTTATTGCTAAGCTTGTCGAGGTTCGAGAAAACTCACTTGAATCGCAATAGTTGTTCGACAGAAAGCTATTGCATCTATAGTCTAGCCTACCTGCTGAGATTTAGCAATAGTTAGTGAATTTCGATTACCCATATAGAAAAATTATCCTCTAATCGATCACGTCCCGAGAATTTCTCTCTACATTTTTTATTCCCTTGTTTTCGTATTTTTTTTAGTTTCTAATTGACAAAAAAATCCCCCCATCTGACATTTGTTGTCACCCTTTCGATTTAGCTAAATGTTTGCGATAATTTCTATTCCTACCACCGATTAGACTATATATGTAACTTCGTAACTGAATTCCAACTTGTACCTCTCCCTATGGGTTCGACCCCAACTCTTCTTTGGGTTTTATACTAGATTACGATCACTTACACCTAGTATTGGATGAGGTGTAGTTGAGCAATTATCAAGAAACTTCTTTGACAGGTTTTGGAAACTCTTTCTGAGCACCATAACGAGTTGTGGTCCCCTTCACGGCCCGTCAAGGGCTCCGTGAAGGGTCCCATGGCCTAGTTTTGGGTTGGTGACTGCGTGATAGTCCCCTTTCCTAGCCTTCTTGATATCAAGGTGTTATATTAGCTACCCCTTGGATTATACATCCTCAATTGAGATTCTAGACATCATAAGGAAGGTAGGAACTCAAACCTAACAACCCAACATAAATGCACATATCCGAGGAGGAAACATAAACTCCGAGCTAAAGCATGTCCTAAACATCTTATCATGAAGTCTACGCAACTCATACTCAAATGCACATAAACACGTAGAAATCAAATTTTCTCAAAACTTAAGCTTTTCATGAATCATGCAAAATGAGGAAATCATGGAAATATCTAAGACACATGACAACCCAATGAGTAAATCATAAGGAGCTAAATACCTCAACCTAGTGTAGGGGTAGAAGGAAAGAGATGAGGGCAACGGGACATCATATCGACCTCAGCCTCCCAAGTATCACCCTCAACTAAATCATTCCTCCATCGAACTTTTATGGAAGCAACTTCTTTGTTCCTCAACTTCTTGACTTGCCGATCTAAAATCTCAACCGGAACTTCCTCATAAGAAAGATTCTCCTTAACTCCCAACCCTTCTAAGGAAACTATAGATGTCGGATCTCCAATACATTTCTTCAATAAGGAGACATGGAAAACTAGATGCACCGATGCCAACTCATTAGGCAAATCAAGTTCATAAGTAACTTTGCCAATTTGCCTCAAAATCTGATACGGGCCCACATAACGAGGACTAAGCTTCCCTTTCTTCCCAAATCTCATTACACCCTTCATGGATGAAATTTTCATGTAGAACCAATAATTAAAATCAAAATCAAGATCTTTCCTTGTAACATCGGCATAGGACTTTTGCCAACTTTTAGCCGTTTTTAACCATTTCTTAATACCACGATCTTTCTCCATAGCCTCATGTACCAATTCGGGACCTATCAAGGTGAATTCACCCACTTCAAATCAGCCTATAGGAGATCTACACCTCCTATAATATAGGGCCTCAAATGGAGGCACACCAATGCTTGAATAGTAGCTATTGTTGTATGGAAACTCAATCAAAGGCAAGTGATCATCCCAATTACCCTTAAGGACAATTACACATACTCTCAATATATCTTCCAAAGTTTAAATTGTACGCTATGTTGTCCTATCGGTTTGTGGATGAAAGTTCGTACTAAGCTTAACACTAGTACCATGACCCTTTTGAAAAGATTTCCATAACTGAAAAGTGAATTGGGTACCGCTATCAGAGATAATGGATAAGGGCACCCTATGCAACCTTCCCATTTCCCTCAAATACAACCTAGCATGGTCCTCCACCGAATAGGAAACCTTGACAGGAATGAATTCAGCCTATTTCGTCATTCGATCTGCATTTACCCAAATCGAGTCATGTTGTCGCCGAGTGCGTGGTAAACCAACAATGAAGTGCATGCTCAATTCTTCCCACTTCCAAGTAGGAAAGCTAATATCTTGAGATAAACCTCTCAGCTTTTGATTCTCAACTTTCACCTATTGACAATTAGGACACTTAGTGACGAATTTCACAATATCCTTCTTTATCAGATTCAACTCATAGATCTTCCGCAAGTCACTGTACATCTTTGTGGCTCCTGGGTGAATGGAATATGGAGAACTATGGGCCTCTGATAAGATTTGATTTCTCAAGTCATCAATATTAGGAACCCACAAGCGACCTTGATAACTAAGTACCCCATATCTTGATAACTAATAAGTACCCCATATCTCCCTTAGGAGAAAGCCTATGCGGACTTTTTAAGCACTGCTTCCTTCAATTCCACCAAAGTTGGATCAAGACTTTGCTTAGCTTTCACTGCCACAAAAGATGATTTTGAACCATAACACCACCCTTGGTAGAGTTAACTAATTGCACACCTAATCGGGCCAATCGATGAACATCTCGAACCAACTTCTTTTTATCTTCTTCAATATGAATAACACTACCCATTGATAATCGATTAAGAGCATCCGCCACCACATTTGCTTTACCAGGGGGATGAGAACTCTCATGTCATAATCCTTTAGTGATTAAAGCCACCTTCTTCGGGGTAGGTTTAGATATTTCTGCTTAAACACATATTGCAAGCTCTTCTTGTCAGTAAAGAAATCCACATAGACACCATACAAATAATTCCTCCAAATTTTTAAGGCAAAAATAATTGCCACTAATTCAAGTTCGTGGGTAGGATAATTCTTCTCCTAAATCTTAAGTTTCATTGAAACATAAGCAATGACTTTCCCATTTTGCATAAGGACACATCCTAACCCAATTCTTGAGGCATCACTGATACGCTCAAATTACACCTCCCAAAAGAAGTATAAGCGATCTTTATCAAGTAAAGAACCCAACTTGGAGATTGGGGTCGATCCCACTAGGAATATGATTTAGACTTAAACTTAACTTACGATTATATTCTTTTAGTCAACGTATTTCAGAAACAAGTAAGTAAAAGGGGGGGTTTATGAAACAAATAATTGAATATTGTCAAGCAACAAGTGAGCAGGATTCAAACTTTGTTGTTATCAATGAGAGAAAGTAACTAGGGTGTACGTGTTCCCTATAAGCTCATAACATGGTAATCCTAGTAATAGTAATCATTTCCTAGTGTATTACATGCAAAGTGATAACTAAGGTATCTCTCATTACTTGGTCCGGCAACTAGAGAATTTCACCCCGCACCTTGGTCTGGCTACGTGTGTATAATTTACTAACTCTTACCTTTACCTCATATTAGACATCACATCAATGTATGACTTTAGTTTTCACCTTCGCACCAATTGACATTAGACTATTAGATAGTATCACACTAAATCTATGTTGATAATTCTTTTCTTATTAACTACCACCATGGTCCAGCAAGTAGCAACAAGGCGAGTTCTAACGTTTGCAACCGCTAAAATGACTTCTATAGAAAGAATTATCAATGCATGCAATAACACTATTCAAGAATTAATTAGTTACTATTCATACTTTGTTAATCGTTCATACTTCCCACAACCCTAGTTGTGGATTTAGTTACCATAATAGCAAGAACACAATTCATTGTTTTAGATGAAGAAATCATGAACTTATGTAATGAGAAGAATAAACCCAGAATCTCAACATGAATTTCAAAGTAAAAATCTTCAAAACCAACTTAGGAAATCAAGAATTGCTAAAGTTGCAAGTTAATCTCCAAAGCCAAAAACTAGAACTAAAATAATAAGGTATAACCCAAAATAAGAAGAAGAAAAGAACCCTAAAAAGTATCTCATATCAATGATCTCCTTCCAAAATAATTATTTCTATGGACTATTTATAGATATAGAAAACATTAAATAAAATAACTGAGTCCAAATAAAATAAGGAATCCAAAACCAAAATAGAATTGAATTCCTTTTTTTTTCCATTGCGTGAACTGTCCGCGTAGAACAGTACTGCCTCAATTCTTATATATTGAAATATTAATATAATATTCAATTTACTCTATTAAGCTGTCTGTTTACTTTCCTTCTTCAACCTTCCATCTTTAATTCGTTTTAACTTCAATTTTTTTTATTTTTTCACCAATATAATCCTACAAATAAAATACACAATTTAGCACAATTCATAAAATTTATGCCCAAAAAGAACAAATATAAATAATAAATGTGATGCAAATAATGATTAAAAATATGTGTTTGGCCTCACATCAACACCCCACACTTAAACTTTTGCTCGTTCTCGAGCAAACATTAAAACTCATCTCAAAAAATCAAAATAGGAATGTCATCACTTTGGTTAATACAAACAATTAGGCTATATACCAATTTCAAAACATCAAGTAGACTTCTCAATCATTATGCAAGATATCCAAATAAACAACAAACCTCTAACCTCCTGACCTCAAGGAAGGACTTTGAACTCATCAAATTTAAGCTTGCTCACCTACTTTCATCAAAGAAAGCTAATAAAATCACATATCTATCATGAAACAAGTGACTTCACAAAAAAGAAATAGTCCACACACTCAATTCAAAAGATTGAATATAAATTAAGGACTTCATATCAAGAACAACTCTCACACTCACAAATAAAATTCACATGTATGCACAAAGAACCATAGGCTTGCCCATTATGTACATCTCCACTAATTAAGCATGCTTGAATAAAATCAAATAGGACTTTAGAGGGTTCTGATGTAGGCTAGGGGACGGGTAGGAAAACTATATAATAGTGACTTATACAAGCACTTTGCACTTTAAGACTTTATCACCCATTATTTTCTTCTCTTTATTTTCATTCCTCTCTTCAACAATTAGTTCACAAGAAATTCTCATCATCTCAAGAATGCTTCAATTTTTTTTTTTGGCACCTTTTTTTAAAAAAAAGTTTTCCTTCATAATAGCCACCCTCAACTTACGTATTTTACATGTGTTAAGGTGCATGATGTCCTTAGACGGACCAGGGCCATCATCAAGATAACTTCTTTTTATTCATATCACATTCTTTTTTTCTTTTTCTTTTTTTTTCACATTCTTTCGAAGGGGGCTTTTAAGCTATTTGTAGCTATCATTAATTACCTTTTAACTCAACCATCCCTTTTTCTCAGAATTAATAATTAGAATAAGTCTATGCTATAATGCTCAAGGAAGCAAGGTGCAAACATTAGGGATTCAACAAAATAGTCAAGGGCAAAATATGGCTACCAACAAAAGGCTATATGCTCAAAAGGGCTAACTAGTAATAAAATATTTGAAAAGGCTAAAATTTACCAGACAAATCATAGAAAGCCTATTATCATCTCCTAAACAAAGCATCACTTTTTAGTTCGCTTCAATAACATGCAAGGCAAGTTCTAGACTAAGAAGCAAAACATGGAATAAATAAATTCTCACCACACATGGCACAAGTATCAATCAAGATGGATCAATTCAACTTCTAAGAGAAACAAGATCATAACAAATTACAAAATAAAATAAGTTTTATACAAAGTCACAACCATGAACTTAGATGTCAAAGAGTCTGCATTTTTTTTAATCAATCATTCACAAGAAACTACTATTCAAAAATTAGGCCTAAATAGGAAGTATCACACCACTAAAAATGGTCTTTTCTTTTCTCTCAAAAAAATATATAAAAAAACTTAATCCTAAAAAAAATAAAAAGACACTCGGTTCAAAGGGACTATCCTTAGGAAAAGAACCGAAAACAAAAGCCAATGAACCCATCCTAAAAAAAGAAGAAAAGACTCAATAAAACAGTAAAAACTAGAAATTCATTCTTTCACCCCCACACTTAAAAGTAAGCTATGTCCCCAAAGCATCAAATAAAATTTAAAACAAGGGTTAGGAAAACTCCCTGAGGCCATATTGCCTAGCTAGTAGCATGTTCTCTTTATTTTCATCAATGGTCGAACGCACCTTTCAATTTTTTATTTTTTTTTACTCAAACTTCTCCTAATCTGCAAAAACAAGATAACAATAAAGTGACACTAATAAAATAAAAATAAAATAAGAAGTTACACTACTAATTGGGTTGCCTCCCAAAAAGCGCTTAATTTAACATCGCGGCACGACGCAGAGACCTTAGTTACTCAGATTTAAACTTTATCAAATTACACCTCCCTAAAGAAGCGTAAGAGATCGTTATCAAGTAAAGAACCCAACTTGGAGGTTGGGGTCTATCCCACGAGGAATATGATTTAGACTTAAACTTAACTTACGATTATATTGTTTTAATCAACGTATTTCCGAAATAAGTAAGTAAAAGGGGGGGGGGGGGGTTTGTGAAACAAATAATTGATTGTTG
>JAJOOH010013991.1:0-48516 GCA_029582605.1 Solanum gracilifrons | reverse complement strand
TAATTGTTTTGATATGTATCCTATCCATAGTTGGATTGTTTTATTTATATCTGCTACACAGTCTAAATCTAAAAAATCATGTTGTCCAGTTATTGGTTTAGGCGTTCATCTTTTATTTAATTTTTTATCCCACGTAGTTTTTTCTCTATTATATAGTTTAACTGCTATGATACTTGTATGTATGTGGATATTGCATTATTGATCACATTTGTTGTAAATGAGATAGATGAATGATGAATGCCATGAATCATGACTAAATTGTGTGAACTTGAGAAGATACTTGTGATTGTGATTGTGGTGTGTTGAATGGATCGGTTGCCACGTTCCGGCATAACTAATTGGGATCGGTTGCCACATTCCGGCATAAACATTGGATCGGGTACCACATTCCGGTATGTTAACTGGTTTGGTTTGGGTTCCATGAGAGGACCAATGACTTGTCATAATTGTATATCTTGAGAAATGTGAAGTTGTTCATTGTTCATAAATGTTGATAGTATTGTATATTTTTTATATATGCATGTGATTATATTATTGTAATGACTTATATATATTGCACTTAGTGGGATAGCCGCGTGATCCTACCAGTACACTGTGGTTGTGTACTGATACTGCACTTGCTCTTTCTTTGTTGAGGACATGGCATCTTCAAGCGGCCATTGACAGACCTGGCTTAGAAGATCAGTGATCGTTCAAATTCTAGGGTGAGCCAATTCTTTCGGGCTGCTATGAGTTCTCTTTCGTCTATGTCCACCATTTTGGACTTAGACTTTTCTAGTTAGCTATTAGTTCATTAGTTTGGGGTTGTATTGCTTCTTGTTTAGACTTTTGGTTCGTTATTAGATGGTTTGGCACATTGACTTTCAGGTTCTATGGGAAATTCAGTTTTTAGCTTATATTCTTGCTTTCGTATCCTTAAATGCTTTAGTATTTTAGCTTAGTTGTTTGGTTTTGTTGTAGTAGTGGTTCTCTCACAGGATAGTTAGTGTGGGTGTCAATCACGATGGTCTGGGTCGTGGCAAAACGGTTATACATTCTCTTTTTGAAAGGTGCAATGTGTTTCAATTTTAACTCTATATTCTTCATTTTAGTCTTTTATCGGCATACAATCTTATTTTCTTCTATTACAAAGGTATTAGGGAAAGAAGGTGGCTTTACTGAATAAGCTTGAGAAACTTTTAGGAGAAAATCATATAATATATAGGCAACAATATTGTTATTACTTCGTGATTACGTTAAGTCTATATGTTAATTTCATATTATGTACTTTTCCTAGAGATTTACAACACTTAAATTTTTTTTTGTTCCAATAGTATCTAACAAGGGCTTAGTCGTTCTATCCCAACAAAAAATAGATTGTACGCCAATAAAAGACTGATATGAAAACTATAGAGTCTAGTGCAAAACACATTGCATCTTTCATAAAGGGAATGAAAAGTCTTAACTAGTAAAAACATAAACTTTCAACTACAATGGGAGCATATGCAGTTATTCTCATTTATTCCCGAGTAGTAAACCATATGTTTTTTATTCCTCTAACAATTGTAACATAATAGATATGTTCATTATTAATAATGTAGATAGTTTTAAGGCTGATACGGCTTCTAGGATTCATTTATTTGAAATTAATTAGAGCTAGGTCATTGATTTATCGTCATTGGAGAAGAGTTTATCAATTTATTTACTTTTGCATTCTCTGTGAAGTCTATTTGCTTCAATATGTGAGTTTTTCTGTTTCAATAAAATGACTCACACATTAAAACAAACAGACTTGACAGGCAATTCAAAAGCAAATAAAATAAGATGGTTAAACCATTCTCTATTGCCAATCAAATTAATGAGTTATGTCTATTGAATTACAAATTAATGAACCTCAATTGTATCAGCGAAAATAATATGTAAATTTTTAATTTAGGAACTCATCTATTTTGTTAAAATTGTTAGAAGAATCATTAAAATATGATTTACCACTTGAAGAATAAATATGAATAACAACATGTTCTCTGGTTGTAATAAAAATTTTGTGATTTCTTGAGAAGATTGTACAACCCTTTTTGAAATTTGCAGTGCGTTTAACTTTTAACTCTATCATCTTTATTTTAGTCTTTTATCGATGTACAATTTTATTTATGCTATTAGAAAGGTATTAGGGAAAGAAAGTGGTTTGACTGAATAAGTTTGAGAATTTTTTAGAAGAAAATTGTGTAATTTATAGGCAAGAATATTGTTGTTACTTTGTGTTTGCGTTAAGTCCATAAGTGAATTGCATATTATGTAATTTTCCTTGATATTTACAGCCCTTAAGTTAACTTTTAATCTAGTTTTTGGGAATGCATTTTTTCTATTGATGTTATATTTTCTATATTCCTTCAACATATTACTTCACTTTAAACAAATTTAGTTAGATTTTTAGTACTTGCTCAGATTTACTATCAACTATCAGCTTATGTCTCAAGTGAATTATCACCATCAGGTCTCAAATCCTTAGATGGATATGAGTCTCAACTCCTTGTGCTTAGTTCATTTTCCTAATATTAACTTCTTTTTAAAGAAAATATAAAATATGGGTGAGTTCTAATACATGCTTTTCTTTAGAATTGATTTAGTGAATGTGGTTTGCACGTGTAAAATTATATACTAACAAATTAAAATTATTTTAAAATAAAATTTTATGTTAAAATAAATGTTTTATGTAACTAGATGATAAACATTTTATATAGGAAGATTAAAAAGTTATTTTAAAAAGTGTGAACCCTTTCTTTAATATTTTTAATTCGTTTATTATAATTTGAATAAGATTTATATATAATAAAATCATTGATTTTAAAGTTTTAATGTTAGAACTTTTAACATTGTCCAAATAAGAAAACTTATGAAATAAAATTTGAGTCAATTTTAAGGTAATAAATTTCTGTAGTTCTTAAATACTACCAATAAATAAAGATTTAATAACTATAACTATTTAAGTAAAATAGTAATGACATTTTTGTGCATTGCAAAATCTTTTAAAGAAGGTTAAGAAGTGCAATCAACCTTAGACTTCATTCTATTCTAAACACAACTCCAACTCAAACTTTAAAATTTCAAATAAGATGAATAATATTAGGTTTTCATGCACACTCAACTTTAAAACTTTTTCATATATAATAATCTCTATGAATCACTAGCTATGCTCGAAATCAGATTTAACTTAGACATGAAGAATTAATTAGCTTGATTGAATCATTTATTAAATAATTTTAAAAGTTCAAATGTATAACTTTGATTAAGTATTCATAATAATTTAAATATTATTCATAAATTTTTTATTCATTTTGATATTAAATCAAAATCTAAGCTAATACAAGGTGCAAAGGAAATGCAACTTTGTTGGAACATACATATCATCAAGTAACATGTTATTATATAGTTTATTTTTTTATGTAGCAGAGGATTTTAAATATATTATAAATTATTATATATTTTATGAGTCTTCTTATCGATATTAATACTCTTTATTAATTATTCTAATAGCTCTTACCATATATTTTAGGGGTCCTTACCTATTAGTATATATTTCTTCTTACTATATATTTTATGAGTCCTTGTTCTTTCCATATATTTTAAAAGTCAATATCATAAAGATAATTAAATAATAATTTAATTAAAAATAGTAAATGACAATTTTATCTATAGTAAAATCTTTTTAGGAAAGGTAAAAAGTTTAATCAACATTTTTATAGATACTACGAATAACAAATGAAGATAGGCAACCTTCCCAATACGCTTCAAAATTTGATATGGGCCCACATACTGGGGACTAAGTTCCCTTTCTTGCCAAACCTTATCACACCTTTCATAGGTGATATTTTCAAATAGACCCAATCATTAACTTCGAATTCTAGATCCCTTCTTCTAACATCGGCATAAGACTTTTGTCGACTTTGTCCTCAACTTGTCTCTAATAAGTCAGACATTCTCAATGGCCTCATAAACTAGTTCGGGACAAATTAGAGCAATTTCATCAACTTCAAACCAACCAAACGAAGACCTACATCTCCTACCATACAAGGCTTCAAAAGGAGCCATGGCAGTACTTGAGTGGTAACTATTGTTGTAGGCAAACTCTATTAATGGTAGATGGTCATCCCTATTACCCTTGACGTCTATAACAGAAGCTCTCAAAATATCCTCCAAGGTTTGGATGGTACGTTTCGTTTACCCATTGGTTTGGGGATGAAAAGTCGTGTTAAGCTTAACCTTAGTACCAAGCCCTTTTTGGAATGCCTTTCAAAAGTGTGAACTAGAGTACCCCGATCTGAGATAATAGATAAGGGGAACCCATTAAACTTCACTACCTCGTTGATGTACAAATTTGCATAATCCTCTGCCGAAAAAGAAACCTTGACGGGAATGAAATGGGCTGATTTTGTCATCCGATCTATAATGACACAAATAGAATCTTGGTGGCTCCCGGATGAATAGAATATCTAGAATAATGAGCCTCTTCTAGAATTTGCTCTCTAAAGCCATCAACATTTCGGAACACATAACCTACCTTGGTAAATAAGCACCCCATCTCCCCCTTGGGAAAAAGCCTCAACAGACTTCCGGAGTACCGACTCTCTCAACCCAACTAATATAGGATCAAGGTCTTGCTTTGCCTTAATGTCCGTCACAAAAGATGATTCGGAACCGTTGTGGATCATGACACCACCCTTGGTGGAATCCACTAGATAAACACCTAGCCGGGCCAACCTATGAACATCACGAACCAATTCTTTCTTTTCATCCTCTATATGAGACACCCTACCCATGGACAATCTACTAAGAGCATCCACTACCATATTAGCTTTCCCGGGGTTATAAAGGACACTCATGTCATAATCTTTTAACAATTCTAACTACCTTCGTTACCGAAGATTCAAGTCTTTTTGGCTAAAAACATATTGGAGACTCTTGTGGTCGGTGAACACATCAACATTTACCCCATATAGATAATGCCTCCGTATTTTCAAGGCAAACACAACCACCGCTATTTCAAGATCATGGGTTAGATAGTTATTTTCATGGATTTTAAGTTGCCTTGAACCATATGCAATCAATTTACCATTTTGCGTGAGCACACATCCTAACCCAACTCTAGAGGCATCACAATATACCCCAAAACTATCCGTACCCTCCGGTAGAGTCAACACCAGAGCGAAAGTCGTTTTATCTTTCAATTCTTGGAAACTTTTCTCACAATTTTCCGACCACACAAATTTATCTTTTTTTTGAGTTAAGGCCATCAACGGAGAAGCAATGGACGAAAACACCTCAACAAATCTTCTATAGTAACCGGCCAAACCCAAAAAGCTTCTAAAGTTGGAAGGAGTAAGAGGCCTAGGCAAACTTTTAATAACATCCGTCTTCTTAGGATCTATCCCAATACCCTTACTTGACATAATGTGCCCAAGGAATTCTACTTACCTTAGCCAAAATTCACATTTGCTAAATTTTGTGAAAAATTGTTGTTCCTTAAGAACTTGCAATACCACCCTCGAATGGTCAAAATGATTTTCCTCAATCCTTCAGTATATCAAGATATCATAAATAAATACAATGATGAACATGTCAAAATATTATCGGAACACCTTATTCATAAGGTCCATGAATGCCACCGGAGAGTTTGTCAATCCAAAGGACATTACTAAGAACTCATAGTGACCATATCTCGTTTGGAAGGTCGTCTTGGGAACAACAACCCCTCTTACCCTTAATTGGTGATAGCGCGAACGTAGATCAATCTTGAAAAAATAACTAGCCCCATGAAGTTGGTCAAATAAGTCATCAATTCTTGTAAGGGGATATTTGTTCTTAATGGTCACTTTATTCAATTGATGATAATCAATGCACATTCTAAGAGACCCTTCCTTCTCCCTAACAAGATGGTAAATACACCCTTTGGAGATCATCTTTCTAGCTTTAAGACATAAGACAAATTGACCCCTAGGCATAGAATTTCCCCCTTCCACTCTAAAGTAGGCTCATTCGGAAATTGAAATTTAACCACCCAGGTTCTACAATCAATAGAGGCGTAACATGCACGCAACCAATCCATACAAAGAATCAAATCAAAATCTAACATGTCAAGTTCCTACCAAGTCAACAAGAGTAACTCTATGGGACATCTTTTATAAACCCTCTTAGCCACCACAGAATCACCAACCGGGGTAGAAACCAAAAAAGTTTCTAGAGGAATATCAAACCTCATCGCCACATAAGGCGTAACAAAAGACAAAATAGCACCGGGATCCAATAAAACATACACGTCAATAAGGAAAACATTTAGCTTACCGGTTACCACATTCGGGGAACTCTCTTGGTTATCTCGGGATTGAAGAGCATAAAAGTGGTTTTGCTTTTGGGCATTGGAGTTTGAACCGCTTGGAGGAGTTTTCTTATCTTCTCTCCCCTTGGCCATATCTGTTGGGCAATTTTTCATTTGATGACCACTCTTACCACAACCATAACAAACACCCATGCCGGCTAGGCATTTACCATCATGCCTATTTCCACATTTGGCACAAGTAGGTTTTGTCGGAGTAGTTCCCTTATCATGACCCCCGTGAGGAGTAGGGTAGACACCCTATCCTTGTTGACCTTTAAAGCACTAGAGGAGTCTTGGTTGGAGAACCTTCGCTTGAACCTTGGTCGCCCTTGTCCCTCAGACTTACCCTTGGAAAAATTCCCATCATTGGTCCTTGCTCTCTTCACCTCTCTACTCTTTTTCTTGAGCTTGTCTTCCTCCATTTCTTGGGCATGCACCATGAGATGTGAAATATTAATACTTGTAATAAGAATTTCCATACGACATTCTTTGAATCTAGTGCAGACACTCCCATCACAAATTGGTTCATCTTCGCTCTTGAATCCACCAACACCGTTTGAGCATATTTGGATAATTAAGTGAATTTAAGGGCATACTCTTTCACACTCATACCTCCTTGATGAAGGTTAATGAATTCTTGCATCTTTGCTTCCCCTTAATTCTAACGGAAAGAATCTATCAACAAATGCCGCCTTAAATGATGCCTACTCTACCGGACACGCTCCTACGGGTCTCTCACCCTTCCATTGTTCCTACCATACTTGAGCCACATCTTTCAATTTGTAGGCAGCTAATTCTGCCTTCTCTTGTGGGGACACTCCCATAGCATCAAGCACTTTATAAACCTCATCAATAAACCCTTGCATATCTTCTTCCACTTTGGAGCCATGGAATTCGGAAGGGTTCATTCTAGTAAAGTCCCTTATCCTTGAAGCAGTTGTATTCACATTAGGGTTCACATGAGTCCTAGCATCCCTATTGAATTGAGCCGTCATGGATTGGGCTTGAGTTGTCACGGCTTGAGCTTGAGCCGTCATGGCTTGGGTCAACATTAGAAAAGCCGACCTAACCTCCACATCTAATATAGCCAAAGGATGGATCGGAGCTTGTGGAACTTGAGGATCTTGGGGATCTTAGTGAGGAACTCCCTCATTCATATTCGCTTCTTCCCTTCTTCTTGCATTCACCCTTCTTGTATTCATATCCTGAAGACACAAAAGAAGGGTTAGAAAGAGGACTTTATAAAGTTAATACTCTTAGGCACGACTAAAGAATAATGAAAGAAGTGTAATTTCCTAAACATCTTATAGTCTCTCATTCATAAATGTAGCGCACTTCACACTTATAAACAAGACTCGACTATACATGGCTTATGAGACATCATTCTAGAATCATTCTAAACATTGTGCTCTGATTACCAAGTTTGTCACGACCCAGGGGTACCCCCTAGATGTAACACATCGTACTTAACCCTGAAAGGTTTTATACAAGCCTGAACATATCATGACATAAGATAAATAGAAATGATGCGGAATTTAAAACTTTTACAATTAAAGTCTTTCATAAAAGCAAATGGAAGTTTAGACATTATCTCAATAAGCCATCTAATACAATCGAGATACAACTAGGGTCACAACCCTTTACAATATAGACTCAAAAGAGAATGTAAGAAAGAAACTAGAAATGAACAACTTCCGTCCTCAAACCATAAGGACTCACCAAAAGCGTGGAGAGAATTGATCCAAGATTTGAACAAGAAGAAATCACATCTCAACAGCCGGGTCCTACACTTATAGAAAAATGTTGAAAATATAGGTTAGTACAAGAATGCATTAAGTATGGTAGTCATGCATAAAATCCTTGAAAACATGCTAAAAGGAGGGATATTTTAGTTTAAACTATTCACTTTATCAAGTTTAAGAGTCATCATGCACATTAGTGTAAATACCTAAGTCAAACCATCTTATAAGTAACCCTAAGCTATACTTGTGCAATGCATAGATAAGATCCCATAATCTTATCTAATACTAAGTACCACTTTTAGGCCACCATCATCATCATACATATCATGTTTTGACATCATCATAGCCAATACTCATAGACAAGGAAACATTTATGTTTATTAACTCATATCAAGGAAAGCCACTCATAGTAACAATCCACATTAAGCATGCATAAATCATAAATCTTTATAGCATAAGAGAATAGCTCCATACCCACTCTCAAAGCCTACTTGTGCAATGTATGAATGAAATCCCATACCCCCATCCACACTAAGTAGAGCTTCTTGAGAAGCCATACGTTATAGTTCATGTTCTTGTCATAGTTCATATTCTTGTCCTGTAGGGAAATAGCCTTAACCGAAATAGACCATGCGAGCTACATGGAATCCGGTGTCATGCCCCCATATAAATAAGAAGCGTCCTAATTTCCTAAGGTACAACTAAATGTATTAGATTTTAGGTGGATTGACTAGCTAAATAACTATGTGGGCACATAACTACGGGATAAGGAGATTGTAACTTGAAACCAATACCTTACTTACCGGGGGATCTTCCATCTCATGATATTACTTTTAGGGTCCCGACCTTACTTAACGGGAGAGCCTCTATCTAATATTCCACTTCCACTCGGTGCTAAGCATAATTCTCATTAAGTTCATGTTACGTCTTGACTTAGGTTCATGTTTATGGAAGAATTCCATAGCACTCAATCCAACCTGGTATCATGATAGCTCATAGATTCTATAGGTGAGAATAGCCTTCCAACCTTGGCATCATTATTATGTGAGTAATCCTTTCACATTATGTTCTTGGTGTATTCATGATAATAGCCTTTCAACCAACACAACAAGATTATCATTGTCAGGACCCAATTTCTCAGGTCCTGATGGCGCCTACTATATGACCCACCAGTAGGCAAGCCGACCCATATCCCAGAACTCTAACTAATGGGATGTTAGGGTAGAAAACCAACCAATCAACCTAAAATAGTAATAAATATAACTAGAACATGCAATGAACGGGCGGAAGCGACTAGACATATACACAAAATGAATTCCTCCCAAAACCTGGAAGTCACAAGTACAGAGCTGCTAACAAAAGTACAAGTCCTAAAAGTGGAGCACAGAAACAAGCTGTCTAAAAAGGCCAAAGACAAGCAAAGGTAAGTACAGAAGGAGACGGGCAAATCCAGGACGTTGTGTGCTCACCCTTGCCTCCGATCACGACCGCAGCTGGCTCGAATCAACGTCGGCAGCTAGTACTCAGACCTGCATCACGAAAATAGATGCAGAGTGTAGTATGAGTACCAAAACAACAGGTACCCAATAGGCATCAGGCCGACCGAGCAAGATAAACAAAAGTGAACTGAAATGCAAATAAAGGGTCACAATCAAGGGTAAAAGAGTAGTAAATGTGGGTATGTACATGAGCGTACAAGCAACAACGACAAGGAATCTAACTAACTCCGCCGGGCTCCCATAAACCCGACGGGTACGCTTGTGCACAATAAAAGAAAGCACCTGCACGAACACCCATAAGCCCGGCAGATGCACCGGTAGTTGAAGTAAAATAATGGAGCTAGAAGGTCTATCACAATATTACCAATTTCCGGACGTTAACGGAACCATTCCCAATTATATTCCAATATCTCATTACGTCCCGAACTTTAATTGGAACATCTCCAACCTCCAAAACCTCAACCCACAGATGAGAGTAATCAGGACTAAACTAAAGCTTCAGTAAGGAATTGGGAATGCACCACGTGTAAGCTGGACCACAGACTCGAACCGGGTACTATAGCTAATGAGTCAACCTATATGGGCTGGACCACGGACTCGAACCAGGTGCTGTAGCCAAAGGTCGGGCACGGGTGGGCTGGACCACGGACTCTAACCGGGTACTGTAGCAAAAATCAGATCACAGGTAAGCTGGACCACGGACTCTAATCGGGTACTATAGCCAAAATCAGATCACAGGTAAGCTGGACCACGGACTCTAACCGGGTGCTGTAGCCAAAATCAGATCACAGGTAAGCTGGAACACAGACTCTAACCGGGTACTGTAGCCGATAGAAAAGCAGGGCATTATGGATACAAGGTCATAAGCTGAGTTACCGCCTATCTAAGGCTCAGACTATCAGACTCCAGTCTGCTATATCAGTCTACGAGGAGCTGACCGTCCGAAACGACGTCAGAAAAAGTTCTACTGCCCAACGACATCCGAAACCTCGCAAGTCTATGGCAACACTAGTCTAAGCCTAGACTAAGGCCAAACATATTTCAAATCAATATTATCATATACACCACAAGGTATGGATGTTCAATAATATCAAGAGTCATGCTGTCATAATCCAACAATTTCCCGAAATAAGGTCTAAGGCAGGAATTATAGAAATTTAGCATGTTCGACACCCGAACCCCTCCATACTCAAGCAAATCAATAAACAATTGCCTAAACATGCTCAATCTCACGAGGAGAAAACCATAGACTACCTGAAATCCGATCACGCGTGCTCCAACTCACGGTACCAGAGTTTTTCCCCTCCGAACGGTCTCCAATTGCTTCCCCACTATCAAAAGGTTAATCACCTCGTCATTACGAATATGTTGATACTAAAATTATATTTTTCGGAGACGGACCCAAAATTGGGTCTAAAACGGATTGTGGGACCCACAATTGGAATCCCGAAAACGAATCCGTGAAAACGTCCCAAATACCTTACTAAACTAATACCCCAAAATTTAGCACAAAAAAGATGCCTAAAACATAGCAAATAAGCCCCAACAATTAAAATGCCCCAACAATTAAAATCATTAATAAGTCTTGGCTTACGACTTGGCAGCCCCTTGATCACCAATTTTGAAAAAACGAGACCCTTCCACCCCAAACAGATTATACCACGACGATCCTTACGAAAAACTCTACAAGTTAGCCTCAAAAATGACTCCAAACAGACCTAAGATGATCAAGATCTAACCTTTCAACGTTCAACAAAAAATCATTCCGAAAATCACTTTAGTAGTAGCTAAATTCGATTCGTTACCTCAAATGAAACTTCCACTCGTGTTTCTGAGCTCACCTATAGATTCCCCACGAAATTCTCTTGAAATTAGCTTTTTGAATCACCTAATTTGAGCTTAAAATGGAGGAGATATCTATGTTTAAAGATGAGGAAAGAAAAATGGACGAAAATTGTCCTTAAATATGAAAATTTCCAGATTTCAACACGCTGCCACGTCACCACCGTGTTAGAATTCAACAACTCTCTTCAAACTTAAATTTTGATGTTCCGGACTCGATCGGAGTCGTAAAAACACAAACCATATATTAAATCTGATTGGAAATTATATTTCGGACTCAACGGTGAAGTCAGAATTTCCATTGGAGATCGCTTCGATGAAAAGTGGGTCCCACACCCAGTATCATTTTGAGACAGATTCCACAACGGGCATCTAAAGCCTCGGGAAGTGAACAAAGGGTCGTTCTAGACCAAAATCGATATTCCGAAGCTAACCTAGCTATCAAAATTTTCATCTGAGCACGTATTCCAAGAAGGTTGACCAAAGTCAACTTTTCAAGTTATAAAATCTCCAAAACAGGGAAACGGGCCTAAAACTCAAACGAACAACCAGGCGACCGAACAGTCAGTGCCATCAAGTCATAAATGACTTGGGATCACTACAGGAACGCTCTAAACGATGGAATGAATGCTTTAATTTAAAAATGACCTAGAGGGTCATTACAATCATCGTCTTAGACATTTCATACATAGTCATGTATAAGGGTATAGGTGAGAATGACCTTTCAACAATACCACAATTTCTTCATAAACATAGACACTTTACTTCTCAAATAATTCTTAAAGCACATGCATAATTCTCATAATCATGTGTAAATTCTCATTCATTGCCTTTCAAGAACCCTAGGTCACAATTCATCAATCACATATAGAATCACTACATTAGACATGGATGATAACATAATTCAATTAAATCAATTACTACGTGCATAATTCTATCACATTCTACTAATATCAATCATTACCCACACTTTGAGATTCAATTTGACAAAATAGGGGAAATCATGGATTCTTGTGTAATTCATCATAAAAACAGTAGTTATTCAACAATTTGATCACAATATAAAGTACTTAAATAATTGAAATTATTTTCGAAAAGGAATCCATGACATTGAAGCAAACTGTGGGTTTTTGGGACTTCTAGGTTTTAAAATTAGAGACTTTGAAGGGATTCTATGGAGGAATTCTATCCATAGATGAAAAGCTACCATACCTTATGAATAATCCTCATGAAATTCATTAGAAAAGACATATCCTTAAACCCTAGACTTCACCTTCTTCTTCTTCTTCTATGGAGTTTTTCAGAGAGAAATATTTGAGAGGGAATTGATTTGATTTGGGAATTTGGTAGTTATGATTTAGATGACTTAGTTTAGGGGCTTAATACACTTATATATTTAGTCTTAAATAGAACAAAACAACGTCACTTAATAGCTAATAAAAATGGAAAACCCTAAAATACCCCTCAAATAATTTCCAAGAACCGCCCTCCAGGTGTGACCTACGGCCACCTCACCCACGGACAGTGGATGGACTCACGACCCATGCTGGTGATGCGTGGCTCGTGGTAAGAGAGGGGGTTCTACAGGTGTGATCCACGGCTCCTCACCCACGGATCGTGGGAGGAGCTACGGGTCGTATCTGGCCCTTCGTGGGTCACTGCTTTGGCACCAATTTTTTGCCTTCCTCAAGGACCCATGGTTGGTCCTTGGGGTTTAGGCCTTGACGTTAGAACATGAAAACATGACTTTTAAGGTACGTGATGGTACTATAAAGGCTCTAACCCTAACATCAAACCCTCGCTTAGTCTATAAGTTCTGAAGTGTTATACATAGCCTATTCATTAAAGTAACTTGAGATCGTCAAACGACTCAGCGATCCGCCGAGTAGAACTTCTCACCTTATTGAATTGATTTCTACATCCAGTTGTTCTAGAAAATTAGGCAAGCTGGATCGATATTTCTATTCCATTTGGAGAGTCGCCAAAATGAATTCCCAATCGCCTGATTGTCTTAGACCATGAGCCGACTCACTAGAACTTTCAGTGAGCTAAAGACTCACTCAGCGAGTCACCATGTACCTTTTACCAAGCTCCAATATTTCTTCTTTTAGGTTTTTAAGTCAGGGACTTCTGGAACTTTTTTACATTATTTTAATTCAATACCATGTCATTTTACCCTTCATCTAAAGACATATATAAGAGTTTTACCCCAAATTTCCTCAATTTAAAATGATTCTCTCAAATTCCTAAAAGAAGAACAAGTCTTCTCTCCCAAATATTTCTCTCTGAAAGTTGAAGAAGAAAGCTAGGATTTTCAAGACAAGTCTCCAATTCCACCATTGAAATCAAGCTTTTCGCATTGAGGTATGATAGTTTTCATCTATGGATTCCTTCCATTTACGGAGTTCCAAAATTTGCCTATTTTAAAAGTTTGAATTCCATAATTGAGTTAGGGTTTTCTTCTATGTTATGAGTTCTCCTAATTATTGATCAAAATGAATGATTTATGATCTATGATGCATGAATTGAGTTAATTTCATGATTTTATGATGATTCCTCATGAACCCATGTAATCCCCATACTTCCCAAATTAAGATGATGTGACGTGGGTCTTAGATTATCAAAGAAGATTACATGAAATCCAACATGAATTGATAGAATTACATGAATTTATGATGAATTTCTATGAACCCGTGTCTAACCCATGTATTCTAGATGTTGATGATTGGAAGTGGATTTTGAACCTTGAAAGGTGAGTTATGAAATCAAGCATGTTCTTATGAAATTATGTAAATATTTTAAGGATGCTTTAAGAGTGAAGTACCGATGATGATGTTATTGTTGTGTTGTTGAAAGAATTTCTCATATTTACATGAAAATATAAGTGTGAAATTTTTTCTCACATAATAAGGATTCTAAGGTTGAAAGGCCTTCTCACCTAAATACATCAAAGATAAGGAGCTATCCTAATGGAACCTAGATTGGATTGGTTATTGAATGATAACTTTCCATGGATGACTTATGACCTAGCTTAGATTAGCAAGATGACGTGCCCTATCATGGATAATAAGAACAAGTAAGAAAATGACTATTATGTGGGATTGATGCTTAGCACCGAGAGGATATTGAGATTGAAGCTTTCCCGTGAATAGAGGCCGAGTTTCTATAAGCAATCTCCTTATACCTTACCTATGTGCCCCCATATGATAATTTTCTAGATAGACATTAGTTAGTGGATCCACAATAGCTAGAAGTTCATGGTCTTTAGCTTGTCAAGTAGGAAAACCCTTTTTGGTGTGAGAGACACCGGGGGATCATGTTATAGCTCACATGGTCTTTGTATGTTAAGGCTACTTCCCACAATAATAATGAACTAAGGTTACTTCAAGTATCTCATATGTGTTCGAAGATTTTGAAGATGTTAGCTTGCATTGACGATGTTTTATGACTTATGTCTTCTAACCCGTTTTATATCGTGTTTTATCTTGGTCATTGAATTTAATGAGAAGTCCTATCTTAGCATAATTTAAATGTTTATATGCAAGGCTATCATACTTGGTACATCATTGTACTAACACATACTCTTGCCTACATTTCCCCAAATGTAGGGTCTGATAGTCAGGGTTCTTAATTTCGTGGGTAGAGGTTGACTTGAGAGATTCCAAGCATTCATGAGTCCTCATGCTTCGAGGACGGACTTTCATTGTTTTTAGTGTTCTTTATTACTTTCAGCTTCGAACATGATGTTTGGGCTAGGTTCAATTATATTCTTATGTACTAGATGGCTAATGAGAAAAAGTGTTTAGACTTCCCCTTTACTCTTATAAAAACTTTTGGGACTTGAGTGAACTTCTTTATCTCTTTTTGTTCTATTTCTTATGTTATGAATGCTAAGTGGCTTGTATGGGGCCTCCCGGGGTCTCATATGGCATGTTAGTACCTTGGGTAGAGAAAAACTGTTGTTAGAGCACAAGGTTTAGAAAGATCCTAGGATATCTCAGAAGCCACATCAAGTAGAGTCTTCTTCATGAGGGTGAAGCGCACTATATTTATGAATGAGAGGCTGCAAGATGTTTAGGAAACTCCACTTCTTTAGTACTCTAAAGTCGTGCGATAGAGTTTAACTCTATAAGGTCTCTCTCCTAATCCTTATTCAATGTTCTACATTATATAGCTACTCGAAGTGCTTATACTAGAATGAATTTGAGGGAGAATGTTGAATAATAAGCTCCTCCAGCTCTGGTCGACCCTTTGGCTGAGAAAGTGACTAATGCAGAGTTTAAGGCTGTTTTTCAAGTATTGGCTCAATCCATGATGGCCCAAGACAGTAGGGAGGCTCTGGTGCCCATGAACCCAAATGAGGGTATGGAGGCATCTAGAGTGAGGGACTTCGACTAGAATGAATCCTACAATTTTCATGGTTCTAAGGTTGAGGAATATCCTCAAGAGTTCATTGATGAGGTTTACAAGGAGTTGATGATCATGGGAGTGATGCCAGTGGAAAATGGTGAGTTTTTTGCTTATCAACTTAAGAGTGTTGCTCAAATTTGGTTCAATCAATGGAAAGAAGAGAGACCAGAAGATGCGGGTCCTCTCGATTTGGAGAAGTTCAAGGTTTCTTTCCATGATAGGTTATTTCCACTTGAGATGAGGGAGGCAATGGTGCTTGACTTTATAAACCTTCGTCAAGGAAGTATTAGTGTGAAAGAGTATGCTTTGAAGTTCACACAATTATCTAAATATGCTCCTACAATGGTTGTCGATCCTAGGAAAAGTATAATCAAGTTCATTTCGGGTGTGTTTGAAATGGTGGTTAAAGAATTTAATATTGTGATGCATGTTAATGACATGAACATTTATCTTCTCATGGTTCATGCTCAACAGATCGAAGAGGAAAAACTTAAGGAAAGGTCTAGGGAGGCAAAGAGGGCTAAATCCAGTGATGGTAATTTCTCTTATGCAAGGTTCGATGGGCATGGTCGTCTTAGATTTTTCCAAACGTTTTTTGGCCAAGGTACCTCCAATGCTCCTCCTAAATTCAACAAAGAGAGGGTGCCTAACACTATTCCTCAAGTAAGGAATGGTAGTGAATCTTTTTTATGCACTTCAGACTCATGGTGAACAAGAGGGTTCTCCCGATGTGGTTACCAGTATGTTGAAAGTCTTCCAACTTGATGTTTATGCTTTACTTGATCCTAGTACTACCTTGTCGATCTTTTTTACGCCATATGTGGCTATGAGGTTTGATGTCTTCCAGATGTGTTATTAGATCCTTTTTTTATCTCTACTCTTCTTGGTGATTCTATTGTGGCTAAGAGAGTCTATAGAAATTGTCTCATCTCTTTGTCCCATAGAGTCACTTTTGTTTACTTGGTAGAGCTTGATATGTTAGATTTTGTTGTTATCCTTGATATGGATTGGTTGCATTCATGTTATACTTCTATTGATTTTAGAGCTAGTGTAGTCAAGTTTCAGTTTCTGAATGAGTTTGTCTTAGAGTGGAAATGGGGAAATTCTATGCCTAAGGGTCAGTTTGTCTCTTGTCTTAAAGCTGGAAAGATGATTGCTAAGGGTTGCACATACCATCTAGTTAGGGTGAGGGATGTGGATTGCGAAAGCCTCTACTCTTGAGTCGGTTCCTGTTTTTAATAAGTTTCTAGAAGTATTACTAGATGATTTACCCGGTAATCTTCCCGGAAGGGAAATAGACTTCAATATTAACCTCCTCCCAGATACGCAACTTATCTCTATTCCTCCTTATCGAATAGCTCTAGCAGAACTAAAGGAGTTGAAAGAACAATTGAATGATTTGTTGGACTAGGGTTTCATCCTACTGAGTATCTCTCCATGGAGTGCTCCAATCTTGTTTGTTAGAAGGAAGGATGGTTCTCTTGTTATGTTTATAGGCTATCGACAGTTCAATAAGGTTACCACTAAGGAAAAGTATCCTCTTCCAAGGATAGATAATTTGTTTGATCAACTTGAAGGAGCGAGTTACTTCTCTATGATTGACCTTCGGTCCTGTTATCACCAATTGAGGGTGAAGGAAAATGATATTCCAAAGTGGCTTTTACAACCCAATATGGTCATTTTGAGTTTTTGGTGATGTCTTTTGGTTTGACTAATGCTCCAACAACTTTCATGGATTTGATGAATACGTTGTTAAGACAATACCTTGACATTCGTGATTGTGTGAATTGATGATTTGGAGATTCTTGAAGTAATGCAAGTGATGGGTACTAATAATGTTGAGCTAGCATCCTAATAAACTTAAGGAAATGGCTAATATCAGGTTCAAGCAACAGAAAGACAACAGGGGTGCGGATGCAGCTTCTGTAACTTGAGATTGTTTAATTGGAACTTTTCTAGATAGGTTCTTACGAACAGGGGTGCGGATGCAGCTTCGGTCAGCTAGCGCTCCGTCCCACGGGTTTTAATAGTATCAGAAAGGGAGAGTATCAGGCCCTAAGTAACAGGGGAGTGCTTCAGGTAACATGGCCTTCCCAATTTATCAAATGTGTGGTAAGAATCATCCGAGTGAGTGTCTTGCAGGCAGACTTGATGCTTAGGGTGTAGTCAGTCTGGTCATAGGTTGAAGGATTCCCCTTTTTCTAGGCAAGGACAATGAGGTAACACTAACATGGCTCATCTTACATATTCAGTAGCTCCAGCTATTCACCCAACTCATCAGGGTGCCTCTTCTGGTACATGTGGTGGTCAGTGCCAGAATAGGTTGTATGCTCTTCATGTTCGCCAGGACTAGGAAGATTCTACTGATGTGGTCACTTGTACGTTACGAGTCTTCCATTTAGATGCTTGTGTATTGTTAGATCAAGGGGTTACATCTTCTCTTGTAACTCCTTATATAACAATAAATTTTGGTGTCAGTGTAGAAACTCTCTGAGAATGCTTCTCAATCTCTACTCTAGTTTGTGACCCAATGATAGCTAGAATAGTATACAGAAATTTCCCTGTCATAGTTTTCCAAAACGTTACCTCAGTAGACCTTGTAGAGTTAGAAATGGTAGATTTTGATATCATTCTAGGAATGGATTGGCTACATTCCTATTATGCCTCAGTGGATTGTAGAACTAAGATCGTTCGGTTTCTATTTCCAAATGATCAAGTCTTAGAGTGGAAGGGTCGTAGCTTAGTACCTATAGGCTGATTTATCTCCCACCTTAAGGCCAAGAAAATGGTTTCTAAAAGGTATATCTATATTCCTTTTTGGTTTAAGGATTGAAAATCTGAAACTCTAACTCTAGAGTCAGTCCCAGTCATAAATAGGTTTCCAGAAGTATTTCCAGAAGATCAACTGGAGTCCCTCCAAAAAGGGGAATCAACTTCGAAATAGGTCTCCTTCAAGATTCCCAGCCTATTTCGATTCCTCCTTATAGAATGGCTCCGGCTGAGCTAAAGGAATTGAAAGAACAAATTAAAGACCTTCTACATAAGCGCTTCGTCAGACGCAATATCTCTCCATGGGGTGCTCTAGTGTTGTTCGTGAAAAAAAATGGTTTACACTGACTATCCTCAGTTGAACAAAGTCACAATCAAGAATAAGTATCCCATTCCCAGGATTGATAATTAGTTTGACCAACTTCAGGGGGCTAGTTGCTTTTCTAAGATAAACCTTAGATTCGGTTTTCATTAGCTCAGAGTCAGAGATAGTAACATCCTGAAGACATCCTTCAGAACTCGGTACGGTCACTATGAATTTGTAGTTATGTCTTTTGGACTAATAAATTCTCCTGCAGCTTTCATGGACTTAATGAACAGGGTGTTCAAACACTATTTCAACTTGTTTGTCATCGTATTTATTGATGATATCCTCATTTATTCTCGGTGTGAGAAAGAGCATGCGACTCAAATGAGAGTTGTGCTGCAAATTCTCAAATATTGCCAGCTATTCGCTAAGTTCAGCAAATGTTAATTGTGGTTCCAGTCAGTATCTTTCCTTTGTCATGTAGTATCCAGCGAAGGGATCAAAGTAGATTATCATAAAAACTGAGGTAGTAAAACACTAGCTCAGACCCACCTCTTTGACTTATATCAAAAATTTCTTGGGTTAGACCGTTTATTACATGAGGTTTGTTGAAGGATTTTCATCTATATCTTCCCCATTGACCAAGTTAACTAAAAAAAATGTCAAATTTCAATGGTCAGATGAGTGTGAGAAAATCTTCTCAGAACTGAAGACTAGGTTGACTATAGCTCATGTTTTGACTCTAATATATGGTTTAAAGACACTACTTGTATGGTGTTCATTTTGATGTGTTCACAGATAATAAGTGCCTCCAGTATGTGTTCACCCTGAAAGAGTTGAATCTTCGTCAGAGGAGATGGCTTGGATTCCTCAAAGACTATGACATGAATGTGCTCTACTATGCGCGTAAGGCCAATGTAGTAGCTGACTCCCTCAACGACTATCGATGGGTAGTGTAGTACATGTTGAGGAAGAGAAAAAAGAATTAGCCAAAGATGTTCAAATTCTTGGTCACTTAGGAGTTTGCCTTATGGACACATCAAATGGTGGTGTGGTAGTTCAGAATAGGTCAGAATCTTCATTGGTAGCGGAGTTTATCAAAAAATAGGATAGTGATCCCGTAATACATCACTTGAAAGGTGCAGTTCATTAGTAGAGAGTAGATGTTTTCTCCAAGGGGGAGATGGTGTACTTCGTTATCAAGGTCGCCTGTGTGTTTCTAATGTGGGTGACTTGAGAAAGCATATCCTTACTGAAGCCCATAATAGAAAATATTCTATTCATCAAGGTGCCACTATGATGTACCATGATCTACGTGAAGTCTTTCGGTAGAATGGCATGAAGAGAGACATAGCATACGTTGTGGATAAGTGTCCTAACTGTCAAAAAGTTAAGGAAGAACATTAAAAACCAAGAGGTATGACTCAACATATTAAAATTCCTAAATGGAAGTGGAAAGTGATAAACATGGACTTCATTATAGATTTACCTCTTACTAGAAAAGAGCATGACTCCATTTGGATGATAATGGACAGAGTCACTAAGTTCGCTCACTTCTATGCTGTCAAGACTACAGATTCAGCAGAGGACTACGCCAAACTCTAAGTCAATGAGATAGTCAAGATGCATGGGGTTCCCTTGTCTATCATCTCAAATAGAGGTCCTTAGTTTACATCTCATTTCAGGAAATTGTTTCAAAAATGTCATGGTACTCAGGTAAATCTCAGTACAACATTTCATCCACAGGTGGAAATTCAAGAATAACATACCATTCAAATATTAGAAGACATGTTGAGAGCTTGCGTGATTGATTTCAAGGGTAATTGGGATGATCACCTACCTCTCATAAAGTTCCCTAACAATAACAACTTTTGTTCCAGCATTCATATGGCCCCTTATGAGGCACTTTATGGGCGTGGATGCAGATCTTTGGTTGGTTGGTTGGAAGTAGGTGAAAAAGCCTTGGCTGGGCTAGATTCGATTTATAAGGTTAAGGAGAAAGTTCAACTCATAAGAGATAGACTGAAGACAACTTAGAGTCGTTCGAAGTCCTATGCAGATGTGAGGAGGAGGAACTTAATGTTTGAAATCGATGATTGGGTTTTCCTGGAGGTATCACCACTGAAGGAGGTAATAATATTTGGCAAGAGATGGAAGGTCAGTCCTCGGTATGTAGGTCCTTACAAATTCATAAAAAGCATTGGTAATGTGTGCTATGAGTTAGAGTTACCAGCAGAACTAGTAGTAGTTCATCGAGTCTTTCACATTTCCTTGTTGAAGAAGTGTGGGTGATCCGGCATCGATAGTTCCATTAGAGAGTGTGGGTGTGAAGGATAGTCTCAATTATTAAGAGGTGCAAGATGATATTCTTGACTGCCAGGTTTGTAGGTTATGAAATAAGGAAGTCGCTCCAGTAAAGGTTTTGTGGAAGAGTGAGTCTGTAGAGGGAGATACATGGGAAGCAGAAGCACCCATGAGAGCCAAGTATCCTCACCTCTTTCCTTCCAATTTAGTTTCAACTTAAGGTACTAGTTCCTCTCTGGTCACTCGGCTTACTCTTGTGTAATTCAACCTCAGTATCGTGAACCCTCGCATATCCTATCATTTCTCCCTTTTTGTAGGTTCATGGAACTCAGTTCAGTTAGATATCAGTTTCTAGTACTTAGTGATAGGGTCCTATTTCGAACAGTATCAAGTTTTCTAAAATCCAAGCTCTAAGTAAAAGGCTATGCTCATTTCAGTAGAGCCCTATGGGGTAGGGCCATAACCATGACCTAGTTGACGGGGAGCGGTCCTAATGATGGCCTGCCAGTCCCATCATGAGTGGCACTTCATCAGTTTTAAGTCACGGTCATTTTGATCTTTTCCCCTATGCATTGGGCACTTAAATTATGTTGTTTGATTCCTAAACTACATCGATTAACTCAGTCTAAGCATAATAGCCTAGTCAGAACCTACCATCATTCTCCTAAATCGCCCAGCGTAGAGTAAAAAAAGAGAAAGAAGAGACCAACACTTCCAAGAACAAGCAGAAGCGTTCTTCGAAGTTCAGCCCCAAAATCCAAATGATTTCTTCTTAGATTTCGTCACCAGGTATGTGGGATTTCACTAGTGGGTTCATTTGAAGAAGGTATATTGGGTCCTCTCGAGGTGTATACATTGGACTCCACAAGTAGCTCATGTGGTTTATGTCGGTTAGTAGTTGCTCCCACAGTCAGATTATTAGTGCATTGACAAGGTTTTCATCATTTACTTTAGTAATGAGTTCTGTATGTTATGTTCATGATTAGTACTTGGTCATTAAATTCAATTTAGTTTTTTAGTTATACTTCAGTATCTATATCGTTGCTCAGATTATATCATTTGCTCAGTTATGCACTGTTCAACTTATATATCTATCTTTCTGGTTAGTATCTATATCATGCATGCTCTGTATATTCCATGTAGGTTCAGGCACTCAGCATCCTGATCACGTTTAGATCGATCCTCGGTTTGACTTCAGCAGCTTCAGTGGTGAGTCCTCATACTTCGCGGACAATAGATATGCTTTTCATTCCAGTCTTTACTTTAAGTTTTCAGTTTTGTTAGGGTTTGCTGGGGCATGTCCCAGCAACTTGACTCAGTTGGTGGCTTTTCTAACATACTAGTAGAACCAACTTTACTTGTCAAGTGTTGTTTTAGTCATCACTAAACTCGTATTATATCCTAGATATTCGACTAGTTGGGTTTTTCCCTATTTTAGATATCCAAAATTTTTAGTTTGCGCATAGTATATGATTTACTTGGTTAATTTTCAGCATGCTTGTTATATGCCAGACTCAGGGTTAGCTTGGGGTCACTCGTGATCCTAGATCCCGTTTTACGTCTAGGGGGTAACCTCGAGGCGTACCCTTTGAAAAAGTCACAATCATTTAATGTGAAAAGGTGACTTCTTTTTATATAATTTATATTATAATATTATATAAATAAATATACAATGTATACTAAATTGGGTGTTTTAAGAAGAATAAGAATAAAAAACTTATAAAATTTATATTTAAAAAAGATGACACAACTCCTCTTTCTATAGCCAACAAAGGTAGTAAAAACATGTGCTTAATTTGCCTTATTAGAAATGTATATTATTGTGGTATGTGAAACTTTCTTCAGATGTATCTGAAATATTCTATCTGCTAAGCTCTTTAAACCTTCAATATTGCATATGTATTAAAACTTATATTTTTTAATAATTTCTTAGATTACTCCATTGATTATAGGTGCGAAAATTTGGTTTGAATTTATCATATTATTGTACAATTTAAAATCATATAAATTATCAAATTTGGGGTATGCAAGTGTTGTACTGATATGAATGTGTTTTACTTTTATCTTGCTCAAGTAATAAACCTTTGCTAAATAGATTGTCGTTATACATGCAAATGGGTTATGCCATGAGTTTTTCTATTATTGAGAAAATCCTCTAAGAGTTAATAACATTGCATTCCCATATTTTTAAATTTTCCTTATCAATGTGTTAGTCAATTTTTTAAGATATGTTATTTCATAAAATAGGAACTTTTCTGGTTAGAATGATTTATTATTATCATTGGATATTGCATAATTTACTCTCTTTAATATATTCTTTTTCTCGTTATTTTGTTATCTCCTTAAAATTGTATTGATTATTTGTTGTTTAAGATGTATATGATCTCACTTGGACAAGGTTTCCATCCCTTTTAATATTTTTATCTTTTCTCCTTCTCATTTGGTCCTTAATATTTTTGGGGTAAGTTATGACTATTTTTGGCATGCTTAATTTGAAGAATATGAAACAAAACCTAATCTAAAAAAATTAATAACTTAATCTACAAATTTTCAATCTATTAAAATAGATTTGTTGTCCCTCCTATCCCATGTCATGGCTTATCATTTGAGTTATCTAGGTTAATTCTGAAATAGTTGTAAAGTTGTACAGATGAAGCATCTAGAAGGGCCTTGAGAGCAACAATTTAATGAATAATGAATTTCTAAAAGAGGTGAAAAATATGATTTTTCTATTGTTTCAAATTATTTTTCTCCTTCTATAAATTTTGTTTGACTAACAAAGGAAAATTACAACAAGTGGTGAAGGTATGACCTCAGACAAATAAACTGTCTCTAAATTTTTCTATTTATGTTGTAGTGGTGTAAATTTTCAACGTTCTTAACTTATTTTATTTTCAAAATCTTTCACATAATTTTTTTTTCACATGGAGTATATTCTAACCATAAAATTATTCAGATTCTTTTTTTTTTCATGTACAAAATAGAAAAAGAAAAAGTGATGTTTCATCGCTTCACAAAAATATCACTCAATATTAGCAAGACAGTTAAATTATCAAACATATATTATGATAAACAATGTAAAAGATACAAATGACTATATATCAAGATATTTTTGGTCATTCATTATATATTTACAATTCTTGAGATATATGATGATGCCAAATCATTTAGTTTCTATTGAAATGTTCTTAAAACCTACTAAAATTTACTCTTTTTTTATAACAGTTGAATATTAGAAAGGATGTTCAAAAGATTAATGAGATTATTTATGTCCACGTGAAACACAGGTAAATTACCTAGTGGATTATGAATTGTAAAAGACCAATATTTTTTCTAATAATAATAATAAAAAAGAAACAAAATAAGATTTCGTAAAAATTATAAAAACAAAGAAAGAATCAAACCGAAAAAAATCAACAATAACCAAATCGATAAACATAAACTACAATTGGTTAATTTTGATTTTAATAGTTTAAAAATTAATCAAATTGGTCTGATTTTTAATTTAACCATGACCCAAATCAAATCATGAACACCCCTCCATAGAATCAACATAACAAAAGTAACTTCAAAATTACTAATCCAAACATTATTAATATACTTTATTCAATATTATCATTCTCATACATCTTATTAAACGAAACACATATCTATAATTTAAACTGTAACAAAATGAAACTAGTAAAAGTACTTGGGGGTGAATTTTCAAACAAAACATCGTATTTCATACCCCATTAAAATCCTTGTATTATACATTGAAACAAATGGTAGTACGGAGTTTATAGTTGCATTAAATATTTATCAAATAAAAAAATGCATTATTTTTATTAACAAAAGGGTGTATCAACCACAGAGTAATTATTTTGACATTTGGGTGGATAAGAAGTTCCCCAACCTGCGTGGTTTTTGGTCACGACCCAACCCACCAGGCCGTGCGGGCACCTACACTAACACCTAAGTAGGAGAACCCTCGATATTCAACGATTTAAAACATACGGAAGATTAAAGAAAAACTGAGGTAATGAAATTTCAAGATTTTATAAAACAGTGATTTCTAAATACACAAGAATATACTCCAAAACAACTCTTAAAATTGACGAGCACAAATAGACTATAAGTTTAGACTTCGCTAGTCAAAGATAGTATAGCATAAAGATCGTATCGAAAGGGATTGATACAAATACTAATTCAATCAAATCTTGCTAACTAATATTCAGGTGATCAAAAGAAAGGATATGAACCACTTTTATCGACTAAATGATAATTAAAATTATTTGGTACCGATTAAGTTTAATATTAGTACTAAAAGATAGGGTACAAGACTAAACAAATGCATAATGATAGCATGGATCAAAACATACTTTCAATCAACACATCTAGAATTCTAGCATTAGACATGGATATTGTCATAATTCAAGTAACCCAATCACTGGATGCAAAATTTCATAACATTGTTCTTTCATCAACAAACCCACATCATAAGCTCACAATTGAGAAATATGGGGATTTCATGTGTTCTTTTGGATAAATCATAAAAAAAAACAATAGGAAATCATCAATTCATGCTTAATATAACATAATTCAATCATTCGAATCATGTTTGAAAGGAACCCATTACTTTGAAATCAAACCCTAATTTTTGGGGATTTCTATCTTTGAAATTTGCGATTTGAGAGGGCTCCATGGATGAAAGCTATCCATGTATGAAGGACTACCATAACTTAGCAACAAAGCCCAATCAAATTGAGTGAAAAACTTTGTTCCTTGAACCCTAGCTCCAACTTCCTTCTTCTTCTTCAAGTTGTAGAGAGAATATTTGGAGAGGATGAAATTTTGGAATTGATTTGGGTTTTGGAAAATAATGAGTGGAATGACTTAATTTAGGTGTCTAAAATCCTTATATTGGTGGTTTAGATTAGGGTAAAACGACACCACTTAATACTAATTAAAACCGAAAAAACCCAAAGTACCCGTAACTTAACCACCAAAACTGGCCCTAGGTCACCACCCACAAGCTCATGCTGACGGGCCGTGGATGGACCCACGGACCGTGCTGGTCAATCGTGGTTTTGTGACTACAACTTTTGTTCAACCGGAAGACCTCCATCCACGGGGCGTGGGTCCTGCCGTGGTCACGTCCCTAGGCAGTTTTCTAGGGGTCCTCCTCAAGGGCCTATAGTTGGTCCTTGAGGGGTGGTACCTTGACGTTCTAACACAAAATCCTTTATATTAAGAACGGGGAGTTACATCCATGACTCTAACCCTCACGTTAAGCTCTATTTTAGCCTAGTAATTTCTGGGGTGTCACAATATCTCCCCCTAGGGAACATTCATCATCGAATGACGATCTAGACACCTTACGAAAGTAAAGATTCAAGAACAACATTCCATCATGAATGCAACATGAAAATAATGCACAATTTAAAGGTGGAAACATCAACTCCAACTCAAATAGGCTCAATGAATCTCAAGGAAGTAGGGACTAAATATATCAACCCATTATGCACAAAATTTCAACATTTCTCAAGTTCAAGAGGAAATACCTTCTCCAAACTAAAAGTATGCTCAACACAAACTCATGGAGCCTTTATGCAATTTAGATGAACAACATTCGGAAACAAGCGAAACATATACGGAACTTTTAGCAAACATGGATAATACAAAGAATTTAGAAATAAATACAGGAGACGTAGACATGGATGAAAAACCTAGTACATCAGGAATAAAAAACCCAAAAAATTTAAAAGCATAATTAAAGCATGTTCAACTATTCATACCATGAAGCATACAATAAATTCATACTCAATGCACAACATCATGAGGAAAATCATTCATATAAACTTATTTTCTTTCTAAACATAAATTTATCATGAACATGCATAACATAGGGAAATAATGGAAAAATCATATAACACACATCACTCCCAAAACAAGGAAAACTCAAGAAGAACTCATCATCTCAAGCTAGGCTACGAATAGAAGGAAAAAGATGAGGATAACGGGACATCATATCGGCCTCGGCCTCCCAAGTAGCAGAATCAACTAGTTCATTCCTCCGTAAAACTTACAGGGAAGCTATTTCCTTGTTTCTCAATCTCTTGACTTGGCGGCCTAAAATCTCTACTAGAACTTCCTCATATGAAAGACTTTCATCAACTTATAACCCTTCTAGGGAAACTATGGATGTTGGATCTCCAACACACTTTAGAAGCATAGAGACATGAAACATTGGATGCACCAAAGCCAACTCACTTGCCAAATCTAAGCATAGGCAACTTTATCAACATGTCCCAATATTTGGTATGGGCCTACATATCGGGGACCAAGTTTCCCTTTCTTACAAAACCTCTTTACACCCTTCATAGGTGAAATTTCTAAGAAAATTTCAAATCATGAACATTAGGGACACTCAATAACCTTTCTATATAAGCACCCTATCTCCCTCTTGGGAGAAAGCCTCATCGAATTTCTTAAGGGATGCTTCTTCCGAGTCGACCAAAATTGGATCAAGCCCTTTGCTTAAATTTTTACATTCACCACCAAAGACGATCTGACCCATTGTAAACCATAACACCACCCTTGGTGGAGTCCGCTATTTGAACACATAGTCGGGCCAACCTTATGAACATCTCGAACAAACTCTTTCTTATTATCATCAATCTGAGTCACAATACCTGTAGACAATTGACTAAGAGCATCCGCTACTACATTTTCCTTACCGGGTGGTAAAGCACACTCATGTCATAATGCTTCAATAACTCAAGCCACCTCCTTTAGCGAAGATTCAAATCCTTTTGACTAAACGCGTATTGTAAACTCTTGTGATCGGTAAACACAACAACCTGAACCCCATATAAATAATGCCTCAAAATCTTTAAGGCAAAAACAACCGTCGCTAACTCAAGGTCATGGGTAGGAGAATTCTTTCCAGGGACTTGAAGTTTCCTTGAAGCATAGGCAATCACATTACCGTTTTGCATAATCACACATCCTAACCCTACTCTAGAGGCATCATAGTACACCACAAAACCATCCGTACCTTCCGGTAAAGTCAACACCGGAGCGAAATTAAGTCTATTTTTCAACTCTTAGAAACTTTTCTCACAAGATTCTGACCAATGAACTTAGCCTTCTTTTGAGTCAAAGCCATCAACGGAGAGGCACTGGAAGAAAATCCCTCAACAAACTTTCTATAATAACCGGCCAAACTGATGAAGCTTCTAATGTCCGAAGTAGTTAGAGGTCTTGGCCAACTCTTGACCAAATCCGACTTCTTAGGATCTACCTCAATACCCTTATTTGACACAATATGTCCAAGAAAACTATGGACCTTAAACAAAATTCACACTTGCTAAACCTTGCAAAAAGTTGTTGGTCCTTAAGAACTTGCAACTCAATTCTCAAATGGTCAACATGCTCATTCTCACTCCTTGAGTAGATCAAAATGTCATCAATGAACACAATCACAAACATGTCAAGGTATTGTCTTGGCGCTCGTGGGAAGGAACTTATCTAACCTTGACCCTATCTCTCTCTTTCCCAGTGGGGTTACGATCCATCCACTCTCTATCACGATCCTTCCAACCTTCATCCCTGTTCCAACCTTGGTTACCACCCTGCCTCGGGTAGTTTGAACGATAACCACCTCCTTCGTTGGCTAGGAAGGTCACCTTTTTGTTGTACAAAACCTCAAACTTGGCCTCGTCAAGATTAACACACCCGACACCCACATCATTGACACTTCGAGTACAAGCTCCCATTACATTTTTGGACAAAATGTCAAGTTGTGTCATGATCTTTGCCATGTTCTGGTCCCTCTCTTGGTCTTTCTCAAGCTACTCCCTGGTCAATTTAAACGTGAAAGGGGAAACCTGATCTTCGCGAGTGTACCAAGCCCGATTAATTGTGGTCATACCATCCAAAAGCTGGGCTGCTATAATGTAAGGTTGTTGCATCAAACCTCCAAGAGAAAGTTGGTCAGCTACACCCTTGTTCACTGAATCAACGCTTCGGTAAAAATACTACTACGAAACGTTGTCGGGTAAACCATGAGTTTTTCATTGCAGCACCAACTTCTGAATCGTAGCCAAGTCTAATGAATTGTCTCGCCCTCCAAATGCTTGAAGCTTTGGATGCTGTCCCGAAGTGTCATCATCTTCGAAGGAGGGAAAAAATGCACTTGAAATGCGGTGACAAGTTCTTCCCACGCAGTGATTGATTCTCTTGGAAATTCAGTCAACCATTTACATGCATTTCCCATTAAAGAGAATGGGAACAACCTCAACCGGACAGAATCTTAGGATATGTTCTCGAAGGAGAACAACCCGCAAACATTAACAAAGTTTCTTATTTGCTCATGGGGATCCTCATGAGCCAGCCCACCGAACAACCCTTTCAATGGCAAGAGCTGCAACATAGTACTTGTAATATGGAACACAACATTCCCTTCAGCCGGAGGCAAGTGAATGGCACCAATTCCAGCCATTAGATGATGGTCATTGACATTAGGCTCATTGACATCCTTGAGCTTGCCGATGTCATCTTGGTGGCCCACTTGGCTACCATTGCTTCTGTTCATAGTCATTTCTTCTGTTCAAAATAGCAACACACAAACCAAAATTGAAAGTAAGTAGATTCAACTAAAACTAACAAGAACAAAATTCAACTTAACTAAAGAATCTTAACCAACACTACTCCTCGACAGTGGCACCATTTTGATTGAATAAAACTATCAAAGACACTTCATCCAATTCTAAGCATCAACGGTTGTTAATCAGTATAATAACCCAACTAAATGAGTTGGGGTCGAATCCCACAAAGAGTCATACTTGTTTAAGAATCAAGGGTAATGGACGAATATGTTCAAATCAGCCATAAGAATAGAAATTTACGAATAAAAACATAATTCAAATTAGGGGGTGACACAAATGTCAAATAACAGGTGGTTTTGGTTTGAAATTGTCAACTACAGCAGCAACAAATAACACAAAAATAACAATAACGAGACGGGTTCTTGGGATGTGATTCGATTATAGGCTAATGTACACAAATGGGTAATTGCAACTATTAGAAAATACCTACAAATGAGTGAATAAGCTAGACTATAGAGGATGTAAACTTTCTCTCAAATAATTTACCCCGAATCAACTCAATTTCTCTCGAACATCGACAAGCATGCAAAACAAGAACAACCTACGCGTTAGTCCATTCACTTTCTCGAGCTAAATGTGTGGAAGAGGGTTTAGGATTCACTCTCTCGAGCTGAATCCATGACAACCCAATACCCACAGGCTATCAATCAAGAATCTTGGTTTTAAAACCTCTCTCTCGAGTAAGCCAAAAACACGAAGGTAGAACTGTATTTGCAACGACAATTCTTTAAATTAAACCACAATTAATGATTAAAATCACTTCTAAATAGCAGTTAAACTAACAATAAGCAATGCCCTTAAACTAAATTAGTCCATAATCACACCCCAAGAATTGGGGTTTTAGCTAGACATCATAAAAATATAAAAATCGTTACCAAATTGTGTTTTCATCAACTAGGTAAGATTAATTTCGTTTTTACAAAAGTCCAAATTGAAGAATCTCAAAGACTCACTTCAAATTCGTCAAAAATGGAAAACTTCAACTCTTCAAAGCTAAGGAAAACATGTATCAATACTCTAAATTTAAAAAATTAAAAGTTTGATACTTCAAAAAATGATAAAAGATCCTAAACTAAAATGTTCAAAAACGTATTTATAGTCGCTAAAAATATGCTGCAAAGGACTATTTGGTGCAGTAAGTTGGGCTCACCGATAGAATCAGAGATCTGCCCTTTGGTCAATTCCATCGCCTTTTTGCTTTGGTCTACAACTTTCTCCAAGTCTGTAAATTTGGGTGATCTAACTCTGCATCGCAGAATCACTCGGTGATCCGCCGACTGATCCTGTATCTCGCCAACTTGATTTTTTCCTTCAAGGTTGGTACACTGGAACTTTAGGTAGTTACATGGCCATTTAGCGACTCAGCAAATGGACTTGGCGATAACCAGGTTCTCTTTTATTCCTTCTTTCAGCTCGCTTTGTTCCTTTTTGGAAATTAGTGTCCTTGCTTTTTCCTTAATCCAACTACCTGGAAATCAAGGATTTTACATTAGTTATGTAATGAGCGAGAGCACCCCCAAGTCGTTACCGGCGTATTCGACCTCGAAGAGGTCTTATACAAGCCCTTAGCATTCATCATAACATGTATCATAGAATAAAATCATAGGAAAATTTAAAACTTTTACTTTGTAAATTCAACTTCACTTTATATATGAAAAATAGAATCTAACTTCGTCACAATGCACTATCTAGATATAAAAGTATCGAAAATGGGACTTAGCCCTTATATGAATAAGAAGTCTTGCAAATAGGAAGTAGACCAATGTCTTTCAACATAAGCAAAGAACTAAACATAAAAGCTAGATCCTAGGGTCTTGTCCTCGGACTTGAGGACACACCAACTTGGGGAAGCAACTCCAAGTGTCTTGAGAAGTAAGCTTGAATCGTCAACGACCCGAACCTAAATGTTTGGGAAAAGAGAGAAGATATGGGTTAGTACAACAAACGTCCTAAGAATGGCTACTACGCATAAAAACCATTGAAACATGCATAAAAGGACATTTTATTCAAAACATGCTTTTTGCCAAGTAAATCCAATATGCACACAAATTAAGTATCATAGTCCAAACCAACATAATATCATCCCAACATGTAGACAGCCCAAGCAATACTAGTGCAATGCAAAGAATAGAACCCCATAACCCTATTCAAAGCCAAGTATCACGTTAAGCAACCTACTACATGCATACATTCATAAGATCATATTTCATCATAACTTACCATATTCATAATGATCATACATAACATAGCTTCAACATACATAAGTCATAATAATCATAATCATAAGAGAACACTACTACAACCATCTCTTAGGATCCCACAAGTGCAATGTGCAAGACAAGTTCCATACCCTCCCTTACACTATGTAGAAACCCTTAATAGACCCAATCCTTTTGGCAACGGTTCAAACCGTTGCAATAGACCCTCTATAGTAACAGTTGCTTAAGTGTTGCTAAAAAATCCGTTGCCGTAGGCCTTATTTCTAGTAGTGATTATACATAACCTAGGGTAGAATCATCATACAAACATGAATTACATAACGTCACATTCAATTAATAGCCTTCAATCAATATCCAACACAAACTAGGACTAGAATTAGGAAAAGAAGGAGAAACATGGGTCTCATGAGAAATTGTTCAAGAAACCACCAATACAACATAAATTTATCCATAATTGTTCGTATAACATTAATCAAAGTCAGTTTATAACATCAAGTTCACTTTAGAGAGAAGACCCACGTTTTTGGATTGAAACCTAGAAATTTGAGATTTTGAAATTCATCTTGAAGGGACCTCTTGGGGAAAAAAATCCCAAGAGTGATAAGGAACCATACCTTATAGATGAATTAACCACGAAAATCCGAGTTGAAATCTTGGAGAGTTGTTCTTCTTCTTGAAGTTCTAATCTTCTTCGATGGAGTTCTTGAGAAGAGAGAGAGAGTAGAGAGAAGGAGGAACTTTAGGTTTAGATCTTTGGGGTTTTGTGTTTGAGTGATAAAAGTGCGGTAAATTGACTTAAAAATCATTATATACACGTCCCCTAAATTACCCTAAATACCCCTCACTTAAATGGACTCTTTAATGCAGTCAAAATAGATTTCTGAATTTCTTCATTTTCGTTGCGGAATAAGTTTGCGACGCGGAGCTGTTCCCTGAAGATATTTGGAATTAAATTTCAAGACAGTAGAGTCTGTGACACGACCACATCGTGAACTGAATTTTTTCTCCCTGGGGAAGCAAGTGTGCGACGCGCCTCTATTCCCCCTAAGTGCAATTTTCAAGCTGGCTTGGCAGCTTGCTTGGCTAAGGTTGGGGTCCTCCTCGGTGCCCCTTAGGGTGGTCCCGGGGAGTCGTATTCGAATGTTTTGACCCTAGGAATATATATTTACCTATTTTAAACTTTTTCACCAGATTATACCATTACACGACACTCCCAAACCTGCCCAAAACCTAAGGACACACTTGAACACATTCTTCTCTAGTTTCCGGACGTCGTGGTCATTTCTTGACATTTAGACTTTTACTCTTCCAAACCAAGTCAATTACATTAGTTTAGGTTTATAAACATCATTTTAACTATTTTAAGTCATTATTCATAAGGTGAGGCTCTAACTTAAGTCACAGAATTTCTGAGGTGTTACAAGTTATTGCCAGAAAATAAGCATTTGAGGACACTAAATCTATTCAAATATTTCCCTAAATGAGTCCCAAACTCGGACTCATCAACAAACATAACAACCATTCGTGCCGCCTAGACACTTACCCCTATTCTTTCTTCCACACTTAGCACAATCCGGCAACCGACACTTATTACTCCTTTCATGAAACTTAGGGTTAGAGACCCTTTATTTGATAAACCTAGGTGGAGTCTTAGAAGAACCTTGTCCGGAAAACCTTTGTTGAGATCTCGGACGACCGAGTCCCTCGGACCTTTCTTGAGACGAATTATCATCTTCAATCCTATACCACTTTGTCTCTCTAGGCCTCTCTTTAACTTTATCATTTTCAATCCGTTGGGCATAAATCATAAGGCGAGAAATATTAATATCTTGATCAAGCATAGTTGTATGACATTCTTTCACTACCAAATCAAGCCCACCTGACACAAACTTACTCATTCTCAACCTAGGGTTTGCCACGATAGATGGAGCATATCTCAAAAATCGAGTGAACCTCCAATCATAATCCTTAATACTCAAATTACCTTGCCGAAGGTTAATTAACTCAAGTAACTTAGCCTCTGTCATATCCAAAGGACAAAACCTATGAAGAAAACCATTATTGAACCTTTTCCACTCCATGGGGACCTTTTCTACCAGTCTCGCTTCTTTCCATTGGTTGAACCAAATCTGAGCAACACCTTTCAATCGATAAGGGGCTAATTCTGCCTTCTCTACCAAAGTCACTCTCACAAAGTCCAACACCTTAGAGACCTCATCTATGAACACTTGAGGATCTTCCCCCATCTTTGACCCATAAAATTTTGGGGTTTCTATTCCATCTTAAGTCAACATTTGAAAACCAAACCTAAACTCCGCATTAGTCAGTTGATCGATCAAAGGATCACCGGGAACTTGAGGAGTTTGAGGAGGAACTCCTTGATTAACATTGTCTCCCTCAATTACACTAATGAAAGCTCCTTGATTAGTCATGTTGTCACACCTCGAGGCTACCCATAAACGCAAAACGGGACCTAGGATCACGAGTGACCCCAAGCTAACCTTGCTGGCATAATCATAAGCATACTAAAGATAAACTGAACACTAAAAATGTACGGAAACTAAATCATAATAAACTGAAATGATGGGGAATGCCTGTATACTAATCTGAATATATGAAAAAATGTGAGTTTGAGTACAAATGAGAAATCAAACACTAAGACTAAAGCTGAAACTAACTATGTCTAAAATAAAGCCTCTCCTAACTAGAAATGTAAGGACATGCCCCAACTAGATCTAGCAAAACTGCAACTAAAGCTAAAAGTGATAAAGATAGTCATGTCACTAGTCCTCAAAGAATGAGGACTCACCACTGATGCTGCTGAACTGAATATTGGCAACTAATCTATTAGTAATCTAATTGTTGTGAACCTGGACTTACATCACGAGAAGATGTAGCGCAGAGTATGCATCAGTACTTGAAAGGTATTGAGCATGTAGGATAGAGTAATACTGAACAATAACATAACTGAATCAAATCATATAAAGCAATAACATGTTTTGAACATGATAAGGATACTGAAAGTACTGAACATGGCTAAATTGAATGCAATGACCAATTTTATAACATGCTGAGACTAAATACTGATCTATACTAATAACATGTCCAATGCAATAGAATCTGACTGAACAATTAGAGAGCTACTAATAACCGACATAAAATCACATGAGCTAAATGTTAAGTCCGATGTATACGCCCCATCGAGAGGACCCAATATGTCCTGCCACAGGTATAGCGGCATGCTGTCGTAATCACTAAAATGATGCCCACAGAGGGGACTTACAACCTATGGGGCACGTAGTTCTGGGACTTGAGGGTTACTGACCCTAGTCCACTCGGTATTAAGCTTCCCATATGATTAAGTAGTTAACATTTTATGAATGTAAAATTGTAGTACATGATAGCTCAAAACTAACAAATTAATTGAAAATACACACTAATATACTGATAATAATGCATTTGATTTCTGAGGCTTGTTAATATATATCTGAATTTACTGACCTAGCATGTGTAATTCATGAACTAAAATAACTACATAGCTAGGGTTCTGTATCTATGCATGAATCTAGGCAAAACAATACTATAACGATATAATATGATTTGGATAATTCTAACAGTTGAAAACCCAACAATTCAAACATTCAAGATCCAAAAGGTGAAAGGAACCCACCAATGAAATCCCACATACCTAGTGATGAATTCCATAGAGAAATCTTTTGATTTCGGGGTTGGAACTGATGGAACCTTGATGAGTTCTTGAACTAGGGTTTGGTCGCTTCTTTCTTCTCTCTACACTCTAAAATTCTAAGTTTTGATGAAATATTTGACTTCGGTAAGTTCTAGTTATGTTTCTAGGCTAAAACTAACCAAAACCACGTAGTTTAGGCTTAAACCGACATGGTTTAAGTGTCCAACGAATACGACAAAAGACTGAAATAACCCTACTTAAAAGTATGATAGGGCTTAGCACAACCACTCTCATGGATCGTGAAAGGGACCACATACTGTGAAGATGGTCGTAGTTTGTGGTCCAGAAGCTGGGGATTCTGGGGTCTAATCTACGAGCCCCTACCACGACCCGTGTGGAGGACCATAGACCGTGAAGGTCCCCGTGGTCCTCACTTGGGCTGAGGTCTGGAGGCTCAGGTCTGGGGGCCTACTGGATAGCCTTCACCGACCACACCACGACCCATGTAAAGGACCACTGACCGTGAAAGACCTTGTGGTCTTCACTTGGGCTTGGGGGTCTAAGGGACTTGCTAGGGAGGCTACTGCCTAGACGCCACGGATGCCACAACGGCCCAGCGTCAAGACCACGGGCAGGTCAATGGACCACGGGCCTGTGGTTTGATGTCTGGGCCTGGTGAAGTCCAAGTCATGACCACGGGTAGGTCAACGGACCGTGGACCCTATCACAATCCGTGAACCCTGCCGTGGTTCATTGGTTCAGGTAAATTTTCTACAACTTTTTTTCTAGGTCTAGTTTTTGAGGTCTTACAGTATCTCCCCCTTGGGAACATTCATCCTCGAATGAAGACTACACTAGCTGAAATTGAGGGGATGAGTTGCAACCCTACCACTAAACACTAGAAACGGATTTCTGATTTAACTAAGTTTCAAGAACATGCAAATATGTTGGAAATGCAAGTACAGACGGAAGGAACATGATACTAATAATGAAATTGCGCATGAATAACTGAAAAACTGTAGAGGAACTATTACCTCAAGCTGAAATGGAATCAGAAGGAAAGAGGTGTGGATACTTGGCCTTCATGGCCGCTTCTGCTTCCCAAGTAGCTCCCTCTACGGACTGACTCCTCAACAAAACCTTGACTGAAGCGAATTCTTTGTTTCTCAACTTTTAAACCTGACGATCAAGGATTTCAACTGGTACCTCTTCATAAGTGACACTATCCTTCACAGCCACACTTTCTAAAGGTTCTATAGATGTTGGGTCACCCACACACTTCTTCAACAACGAAATATGGAAAACTGTATGCACTGCTGCTGGTTCTATTGGCAACTCTAACAAATAAGCGATTTTACCAATCCTTTTCAAGATCTTGTAAGGGCCTACATATCTAAGACTGAGCTTCCCTTTCTTGTCAAATCTCATTACCCTTTTTATAGGCGACAATTTCAGGAAAACCTAATCATCAACTTGGAACTCTAGTTCCCTTCTCCTCACATCTGCATAAGACTTCTGGCGACTCTTGGTTGTCTTAAGCCTATCTCTAATGAGTTGCACTTTCTCCATAGCATCAAGAACTGAATCTAGCCCTACCAAGGCTGCTTCACCCACTTCAAACCAACCAACAAGAGATCTACATCTATACCCATAAAATACATCATAAGGGGCCATCTGAACGCTGGAATGGTAACTATTATTTTAGGTGAACTCTATAAGAGGAAGGTGATCATTCTAACTACCCTTGAAATCGATCACACATACTCTTAACATCTCCTCTAAGGTCTGAAAGGTACGCTTTGCCTGACCATCCGTCTGCGGATGAAATGTTGTGCTAAGGTTAAACTCGGTACGAAGACCTTTCTGAAATGATTTTAGAAATAAGAGGCAATTTGAGAACCTCTATCTTAGATGATAGACAAAGGAACCCCACACAACCTAACTATCTTATTAATATAAAGCTTGGCGTAGTCCTCTACTAAATCTGTAGTGTTGACTGCCAAAAAGCGTGAAGACTTAGTAACCCTAACAACTATCACTCAAATAGAGTCATGCTATCTGCGGGTACGAGGTAAACCTGTGAGGAAGTCCATTTGATCACTTCCTACTTACAAGTAGGAATGTCGATCTCTTGAGTCATACCTCCGGGTTGATGATGTTCTACCTAGACTTTCTGACAAATGGGGCACTTAGCCACAAAATCTACTATATCTCTTTTCATACCATTCTACCAATAGACTTCCCGCAGAGTACATCATAGTGGCACCTGGATGAATATAATATGTGGAGTTATGGGCTTCTGCAAGAATCTGTTGTTTCGACTTACCTACCTTCAGAACACATAATCGACTCTGATAGCGAAGTACACCATCTCCCCCTTGGGAGAAAACCCCAACCCTCTGCTAGTGGAATGCACTCTTTAGTTCAAACAATATCATATCACTGTCTTGCTTTTCCTTTACCTCCACTACCAAAGAAGATTCTAACCCATTCTGAACCGTTACACCACCATCTTATATACTCATAAGACGAACTCCTAAGCGAGCAAGTATGTGAACCTTTTTTGCTAGTTCCTTTATTTCTTCCTCAACATGGGCTACACTACCCATAGACAGTTTACTAAGAGCATCTGCTACTACATTTGCCTTACAAGGATGGTAATGTACACTTATATCATAATCTTTGAGGTACTCAAGCCATCTCCTCTAGCGAAGATTCAACTCTTTCTGGGTGAACACATACTGAAGGCTTTTATGGTCTGTGAACACATCTGCGTGAACACTATGCAGATAATGTCTCCAAATCATAAGCGCGAACAACACTGCTGCAAGCTAGAGGTCATGATTTGGATAATTCTTCTTATTCACCTTAAGCTGTCTAGAATAATAAGCTATAACCTTACCTCACTACATCAACACACAACCTAGGCCAACTCTGGATGCATCACAATAAATCACATAACCATCTGAACCTTATAGTAGAGTCAAAACAGGAGTTGTAGTAAACCTAGTTTTCAGTTTGTGAAGATCTTCTCACAATAATTTGACCACTGAAACATGACCTTTTTCTGAGTCAACTTAGTTAATGGAGAGGCTATAGATAAAAAACCTTCCACGAACCTTCTTTAATAATCCGCTAAACCAAAGATACTTTTGATATCTGTAGGAGAGGTAGGTCTAGGCCATTGTTTCATTGCTTCTATTTTCTAAGAATCAACTCGGATCCTTTCACTAGACACAATGTGACCAAGGAAAGTAACAGATTGCAACCAAAACTAACATTTTCTAAACTTAGCGAATAACTGGTGATCTTTGAGAGTTTGCAGAACAACCCTCAAATGATTCGCATGTTCTTTCTCATTCCTAGAATAGATAAGGATATCATCAATAAAGACGATATAGAACAAGTCCAAGTACTGCTTGAACACTCTGTTAATCAAGTCCATGAAAGTTACCGGAGCATTGGTTAGTACAAATGAAATAACTATAAATTCATAATGACCATACCGAGTTCTAAAGGCTGTCTTCGGAATGTCACTATCTCTAACTTTGAGTTAATGATAACACGATCTGAGGTCTATCTTCGAGAAATGACTAGCGCCCTGAATTTGGTCAAACAAGTCATCGATCCTAGGGATGGGATACTTATTCTTGATTATGATCTTGTTCAACTGCCTATAGTGAATGCACATTCTAAGAGAACCATCTTCCTTCTTCACAAACAATACTGCTGCACCCCATGGTGAAATATTAGGACTGATCAAGCCCTTATCTAGAAGGTATTTCAAATGCTCTTTCAATTCCATAAGCTCAGCTGGAGTCAATCTGTAGGAGGAATAGAGATAGGCTGGGTATCTAGAAGGAGATCAATTCAAAAGTCGATTTGCCTTTCCAAAGGAAATCCAAGAAGATCTTCTGGAAATACTTCTGGAAACTTATTAACTACTGGGACTGACTCAAGGGTTGAGGTACCAAATCTTCAATCCTTAACCCGAACTAGATGATAGAGATAACCCTTAGAAATAATCTTTCTTGCCTTAAGGTAAGAAATGAATCCACCATAGGCGCTAAGATACTACCCTTTCATTCTAGGATTTGTTCATTTGGAAACTGAAAACAAACAATCATAGTTCTACAATCGACTGAGGCATAACAGGAACGTAACCAATCCATGCCTAGAATGACATCGAAGTCTACCATTTCTACCTCTACAAGATCTGCTGAGGTGACTTTCTGAGAGACTGTGATGGGGAAATTTTTGTATACCCATTTAGCTATAACTAGGTCACCGACTGGAGTAGAGACTGAGAAAGGTTTTGAGAGAGTTTCTGGACTAACACTGAATTTGACTGTTATATAAGGAGTTATAAAGGAAAGAGTAGCCACTGGATCTAACAATGCATAAACATCAAAGTCAAATACTCATAACGTACCAGTGACTACATCTAGAGAATCTTCCTGATCCTAGCGAGCCTGAAGAGCGTATAACCTACTTTGGAGTTGACCTCCACCTGTACCAGATGAGTTACCCTGCTGAGTCAGGTGACCTGTTGCTGCTACTGAAGTTGTGCACTGAGCTCTACCATTGTTACCTCCTTGACCCTGTTTAGAAAGACTATCCTTCAACCTATGACCAGACTGACCACACCCAAAGCATCTTTCCTTTCCTGGAAGGCACTCGCTCTGATGGTTCTTACAACACTTAGGACAAGTTGGGTAGGTTATGGGCCCTGAAACACTACCTTGAGTCTTAAAGCCTAAAGCCCTACCTTTTTTATCATTATGAAATATGAAGGATGGAACACTGGCTAATGAAGGTGCTGGAGTTGGTGAATTTTGCTGAAACTGTGAGCGATTGCCACTACCCAATTTTTGTTGAGAATATTCATAGTTTTCGTTCCTAGACTTCTTATTCTCCTTGGTATGTTCCCTAAGCTAATCACCCTCAACCTACTGAGCATGAGTTATGAGCCTAGAGATGTTCATATTCTCAAGTAATATGGCATTCCTACAATCTATTTTCACAAGATCAGATACCCCATACATGAACTTGTTCATTTGAGCCCTTGAGTCAGCAACCATGTGAGGAGCATACCTGAAGAGTTGGGTGAACCTAAGTCCATACTCTTGGACCGTCAGAGAACCCTGCCTCAAATTCATAAACTCCTGAGTTTATGCTTCTCTCAACTCTCTTAGGAAGAACCTATCCAGAAAAGTCTCACTAAAGCAATCCCAAGTGATAGGAGCAACATATGTACCCCTGTTCTCTTTCTATTGAGTGTACCAGATATGAGCTACATCCTTAAGTTGGTAAGAGGCCCACTCAACCCGATCATTTCTAGTTACCTGCATCACTCCAAAGATCTTCTTGACCTCATCAATGAAGTTTTGGGGATCCTTCTCAGTCTTCGATCCTAAGAACTCAGGCGTATTCATCCTAACAAAATCACGGACTCTAGTTGCAGTGACCCAACATTAGCATCCATTGGAACTGGAACCTACTGATTGTTCTGGGTGGTCACACTCTGAGCCAACAACTGGATAGCGTTCTGAAATTTAGCATTCAAAATTCCTGATCTGGGACTGGAGGAGCTCCGTTAGAATTAGTGGGGATAACTCTACGAGGAGGCATGATCTGAAAACACAAAACGTTGAGTTAGAATGAGGAATTTAGATCACAGCCTCCCTCTTATTAGATGTGGTTCACTTCACACCCATGAAAAGGACTCTACTTATTGTGACTTTTCAGACATCCTAAGATACTTAAACCTAGTCCTCTAATACAAAGTTTTTCACGCCCCGAGGCTACCCCTTGAACGCAACAAGGGACCTAGGATCATGGGTGACCCCAAGCTAACCCTGCTGGTATAATCATAAGCATACTAAAGATAAACTGAACAATAAAACTCTGCGGAAGCTAAAATAGAATAAACTGAAATGATGGGGAATACCCATATACTAATCTGAATATATCAAAAACTGTGAGTTTTAGTACAAATGAGATACTAAGACTAAAGCTAAAACAAACTTTATCCAAAATAAAGCCTCTACTGACTAGAAATGTTGGGACATGCCCCAACTAGATCTAACAAAATTGCAACTAAATCTAAAAGAGACAAAGATAGTCATGCAGTAGTCCTCGAAAATGAGGACTCACCACTGATGCTGTTGAACTGAAGATCAGGAACCGATCTATGCGTGATCTGACTGCTGAGAACCTGGACCTACATCACGAGAAGATGTAGCAGAGAGTATGCGTCAATACTTGAAAGGTACTGAGCATGTAAGATAGAATAATACCGAATAATAAATTAACTGAATCGAAGAATATAAAGAAATAAAATGATCTAAGCATGATAATGATACTAAAAGTACTAAACATAGCTAAACTGAATGCAATGACCAAGTTTATAACATGCTGAGACTGAATACTGATCTATACTAATAACATGGCCAATGCAATAAAATCTAACTAAACTATAATGGAGCTATTAATAATCGACATAAAACCACATTAGCTAAACGTGGAGTCCGATGTATACGCCACATCGAGAGAACCAAATATACCCTGCCACAGGTATAGAGGCATGCTGGAGTGATCACTAAAATGATGCCCTCAAAGGGGACTTACAACCTACGGGGCACGTAGTTCTAGGACTTGAGGGTTACTGAAACTAGTCCACTCGATATTAAGCTTCCCATATGATTAAGTAGTTAACATTTTATGATTGTATTACTGTAGTACTAGATAGATCAAAACTGACATGCAAACTGAGAATGCACACTATACTGAAAATAATGCATTAGAAATCTAAGGCATGTTTATATATATTTGAATTTAATAACCTAGTATGTGTAATTCATGAACTAAAAGAACTACATAGCTAGGGTTCTGGATCTTAGCATGAATTTGGGAAAAACAATACTATAACGATATAATATGATTTGGATAATTCTAACAGCTGAAAACCCAACAATTCTAACATTCAACAAACCCTAAGTCTAGATAATAATTATAAAGGAATCAAGAATCTGACTGAAAACGAATGACCCAATGGGTGAAAGGACCATCTAGTGAAATCCCACATACCTGGTGATGAATTCCACAAAGAAATCTTTCGATTTCCGTGCTGGAACTGATGGAATCTTGCTGCATTATTGAACTAGTGTTTGGTCACCTCTTTCTTCTCTCTACGCTCTAAATTTCTAAGTTTTGATGAAAGATTTGACTTAGGTAAGATCTAGTTATGTCTCTAAGCTAAAACTATCCAAAACCACGTAGTTTAGGGTTAAAATGACGTAGTTTAGGTGTCCAATGAATAGGGGGAAATATCGAAATAACCCCACTTAAAAGTCTGACATGGCTGACCACAGCCACTCTCACGGCCCTGAAAGGGACAACAGACTGTGAAGATGGTCATGGTCTGTGGTCCAGAAGCTGGGGGTTCTGGGGTCGTAACCACGAGCCCCTACCACAGCCCAGTTGGAGGACCACAGACCGTGAAGGTCACCGTGGTCCTCACTTGGACTGAAGTCTGGAGGCTCAGGTTTGGGGGCTTGGATAACCTTCACAGATCACCCCACGGCCCGCGTTAAGGACCACGACCGTGAAGGTCCTTGTGGCCTTAACTTGGGCGTTGGGTATAATGGACTAGCTAGAGGGGCAACTGCCTAGACGTCACGGACGCCAGCACGGCCCAAATCAGATTATCATGTTTGTACGCAGTTTATTGCATGAATTTCAGAACCCTAGCTATGTATTTCTTTAGTTCTTGAATTACACATGCTAGGTCAGATATTTCAGTTATTCAGATATACATGCTTCAGTTTTGAACGCCACATTATCAGTATATTTCAGCATAAACCCTATTTTGAGTTATAAATCTTGAGAAGCTTTTTTTTCAGACAACACTTGAGTTTTAAACTGAGTTTTTGAGAAAGTTAAGATGAGTTTTGAGAAAGAGCTTCTAAAACATGATTAGTATGACAATCGAGTAGGTCATCAATGTATTAACAGTATGGTATCTAGATATATCATCAATGTTTATGCAGTATGACTTCCCAATTCATCAATCATCATAGTATAACATGATTTTGAATTGTTTTCTTAGAAGGAATTGTGAAGTCTGAATATCTACATGTCAGTATTTGGAGTTGTTCAGTATTTTAGTCATAATGTATTCAATTATACATGCCTCAGTTTATGAATGCATCATTATCAGCTTAATTATTGCATTCTCAGATTGCATGTTCAGTTTTGAGCTATCCATTATATACATAAACTCAGTCATAATGTGTTAACCACTTAATCTATTGGGAGTAGCATAATACCGAGTTGGACTAGGGTTCAACGTACCCATATAGTTCCAGAACTACGAGCCACGTTGGTGTAAGTCCCCTCTGTGGGCAATATCAATTAGTGATCGCACCAGTCATGCCTTTATACCTTTGGCCGGGTATATTGGGTCCTCTCGATGGGGCGTATACATCGGACTCCACATTTAGCTCATGTAGTTTTATTGTCGGTTATTAGTAGCTCCCACACTTCACTTACATTCTATTGCATTGACCTCATTTACAGTACAGTCAATATTCAGTTTCAGCATGTTATAAATATGGTCATTTCATTCAGTTAGCTCAGTATTCAGTATCTATATCATGTTCAGATTATGCTCTTGCTTTATTGATCGTTCAGTTATATGTTTATTTCAATTTTATTCAATCCTGCATGCTCAGTACCTTCCAAGTACTGACGCATACTCTGCGCTACATCTTCTCGTGATGTAGGTTTAGGTTCTCAACATCCAGATCACGCTTAGATCGGTTCCCAATCTCCAGTCCTACAGAATCAGTGGTGAGTCCTCATTCTCCAAGGACAATAGTTATGAGTTTCTTTTCAATATTTTTAGTCCTTTAGTTTCAGTTTTGCTAGACTTAGCTGGGGTCTGTCCCAGCATTTCTAGTTAGTTAGAGGCTATTTTCAGACATAGTTAGATTTAGCTTAGAATTGAGTTAATAGTTTCTTTGTATTAAACTCATCAGTTTTCATATATCTGAGTTATAGTATATGGGTATTCCCCATTTCCTTTTCATTTTATTTATGATTTTAGCTTCTACAGCAGTTTGTTATTCAACTTATCTTTAGTATGCTCATGATCATGCAAGTTTCAAATGCACAGTTTCAGAACGCTATTCAACTTTTGGCTCATAGTATGAATAATCAAAACAATCAGCAGGTTGAGGGAGAGAAGCTTAGGGAAATCACTAAGGTAAACAAGAAAGCTAGAACTGGGAACTATGAGTACTCTCAGCAGAAATCGGGTGGTGGAAATGACTCATAGTTTCGACAAGATCAGAATAGTAGGGCAAGAGGCTCTAAGTCTCAAGGAAGTGTTTCAGGAAATAGGACCTGCCCAACTTGTCAAAAGTGTGGTAAGAACCATCCAGGCGAGTGTGTTGCGGCAAGGAAGGATGCTTTGGGTTTGGTCAGTCTGGTCATAGGGTGAAGAATTGTCCTTCTGCCAAGAAGGGGCAAGAAGGTAACAATAGTAGGGCCCAGTCTACAGCTCCAATAGTATCGGCATGTCGCCCAACTCAGCAGGGTGTGTCATCTAGTACAGGTGGCAGTCAACACCAAGGCAGGCTTTATGCTCTCCAGGCTCACCAGGACCACAAAGATTCTCCTAATGTGATCACTGGTACGTTTCGAGTCCTTCTTTAGATGTTTTTGTAGTGTTAGATCCCAGGGCTACTCTTACCTTTCTAACTCTCTTTATAGTAGTAATCTCAGGAGTTAGTCTAGAAACTCCTTCAGAACCCTTCTCAGTCTCTACCCCAGTTAGTGACCTAGTTATAGCTAGACGTATATACAGAAATTGCCCTATCTCAGTCTCTCAGAATGTCAGCTCAGCAGATCTTGTAGAGTTAGAAATGGTAGATTTCGATATAATTCTAGGCATGGATTGGTTTTAGTTCTGTCATGCCTCACTTGACTGTAGAATTCGGGTTGTTCAGTTCCAATTTCCAAACGAGCTAGTCTTAGAATAGAAGGGTAGTAGCTCAGTGCCTATATGTCGATTATCTCTTACCTTAAGGCCAGAAAGAGGTGAATCTAGAGGGTGATGTAGCACATATTGAGGAAAAAGGGAAGGAAGCACAAAAAGATGTTCATTGGGTTGCTCTCTTAGAAGTTAGTCTTACTAACACATCATATGGTGGTGTGATAGTCCAGAATAGATCATAACCTTCATTGGTAGCGGAGGTTAAGGGAAACAGGACAATGATCCTATATTATTTCAGTGAGAAGGTGCAGTTCAACAGCAGAAAGTAGAGGTTTTCTCCCAAAGGGGAGATGGTCGCTTATGTGTTCCTTAGGTGGATGAGTAGGTGAAGCAGCCTTGAGAAGGCCAGATTTAGTTCATGAAGCAATGGAAAAAGTATCACTCATTAGAGATAGACTTAAGACAGCCCAGAGTCGCCAGAAATCTTATGCAGATATAAGTAAAAGGGAACTAGAGTTCCAAGTTAATGATTGGGTTTTTCTAAAACTGTCACCTATGAAAGGGGTGATGAGATTTGGCAAGAAAGGAAAGCTCAGTCCTAGATATGTAGGCCCTTACAAGATCTTTAAATGGATTGGTAGAGTGGCGAATGAGTTAGAGTAGCCAACTGAACTAGTAGCAGTGCATCTAGTTTTTCACATTTCGCTATTGAAGAAGTGTGTGAGTGATGCAGCATCTATTGTACCTTTAGAAAGTGTGGCTATGAAGGATAGTCTCACTTATAAAGAGGTACCAGTTGAAATCTTTGATCGTCAGGTTCGAAGGTTGAGAAACAAATAAGTCACTTCAGTCAAGATTTTGTGGAGGAGTCAGTCCGTAGATGGAGCTACTTGGGAAGCAGAAATAGCCATGGATAATAGTTCCTCATTAGTTTTTCATTCATTCTTACGCATATTCAGTCTTAGAATAATGTTCCTTCAGTTTGTACTTGCATTTTCAGCATATTTGCATGTTCTTGGAATTCAATTCTCAGTGTTTAGTGGTAAGGATTGCAGCCCTCTCCCTCCATTTCAGCTGGTTTAGTCTTCATTCGAGAATGAATGGTCCCAAGGGGGAGATAATGTAACACCCAGTATCTGAAATAAACCAAAAATATAGATTTTGAGAAGTTGCCGGTGCAACCCACGGTTGCCATCCATGAATCTTAGGTCAGACCACAACCCATGTTGGTGGTCTGTGGTTCACCACTGCAAACCCTCCCCAAACCCAGCTCAGAAAATAGGCTAAGTATTGACCCACGGACATACCCACGGTCTGTAGGTCAGACCACGGTCCGCGGTCAGTGTCCGTAGAACGAGGCCCCCTTTACCCAGCCTCTGACACAAACGACGGCCGACCAGCATGAACCGTCGTTCAATCCACGGTCCATAGGTCTGATAGTAGGTGAGGGTCAGCAGCCAGTTAGAGGAAAATTGTTGAGTGGGTCAAATTCAAATGGTCATAACTCTTAGTACAAAAGGAATTATGTGTCCCTTGACCTATTATATGATATATAATTGAATTCTCTTTCTAACGCCACCGAGTTTGCTAAAATCCAACCTCCGAGTAAAAAGTTATGCTTGTTTTAGTGAAACTATGTCGAGCAGACTTGACCTACAACCCCAATCTACGAACCGTATATTGACCTACGGCCCGTAGGTCTCGTCTGTCGATCACTCCGACAACAGTTAAGTCAGGGGTCTTTTGGTCTTTTCTTATTTCATTGGACCCCTAAGCTACCTCGTTTATACCGAATATTATGAGGTTTTAGTCAGTTTAAGCCTAGAAACATAACTAGAACTTACCTAAGTCAGATCATTCTTCAAAAGTTAAAAAAATTAGAACGCTAAGAGGAGAAAGAGGTCAAGAACCCTAGTTCAAGAACGCAACAAGTTTCCTCCAGTTTTAGCCCTGAAATCGAAGGATTTCTTCGTGGAATTCGTCACCAGGTATGTGGTATTTCACTAGTGGATTCCTTTTGCCCATTAGGTCCAGAGAATTCAGTCAGTTTCTTGATTCGCTTCCTATGAACAGACTTAGGGTTTCTAGAATTTTAGTAGATTATTATGAATTACTTATGAATATGTCCCAAATCAGATTATCATGTTTGTACTCAGTTTATTGCGTGAATTTCAGAACCCTAGCTATGTATTTCTTTAGTTCTTGAATTACACATGCTAGGTCAGATATTTCAGTTATTCAGATATACATGCTTCAGTTTTGAACGTCACATTATCAGTATATTTCAGCATAAACCCTATTTTGAGTTATAAATCTTGAGAAGCTTTTTTTTCAGACAACACTTGAGTTTTAAACTGAGTTTTTGAGAAAGTTAAGATGAGTTTTGAGAAAGAGCTTCTAAAACATGATTAGTATGACAATCGAGTAGGTCATCAATGTATTAACAGTATGGTATCTAGATATATCATCAATGTTTATGCAGTATGACTTCCCAAGTCATTAATCATCATAGTATAACATGATTTTGAATTGTTTTCTAAGAAGGAATTGTGAAGTCTGAATATCTACATGTCAGTATTTGGAGTTGTTCAGTATTTCAGTCATAATGTATTCAGTTATACATGCCTCAGTTTAGGAATGCATCATTATCAGCTTAATTATTGCATTCTCAGATTGCATGTTCAGTTTTGAGCTATCCATTATATACATAAACTCAGTCATAATGTGTTAACC
>JAJOOH010013990.1:0-26975 GCA_029582605.1 Solanum gracilifrons | reverse complement strand
AGGATCGGGATGAAAAAATAAAAATTTGAAGTTGAAAATATCTTTTAAAAACAAACTTAAATTTTTTTCTTTTTGAAGGGGGTGGGGGGCTGATGGGGGCGAGGGTAGGGGGTGGGGGGTAAAAAAATAAAAAATTGAAATTAGAAAAATCATTTAAAAACAACTTTTAATATTTTTTTGGGAGGGGGTGGTGGTAGTGGGTGGGGGTAAGGGTGAGGGTGGGGTAAAAAAATTGAATTTAAAAACAAGCTTTAAAATTATTATTTTTTTGGGGGGTGGTTTGAGGGTAGGGACAAAATAAATTTTTTCAACAAAAAAATAATTGTAATTTAAAGTTGGAAGAGAGTTTTGGAAAATGTTTTCCTTAAGTTTTGAAGGGAAGTCATTTTCCTTAAATTTGAGGAAAATGAGTTGATTTGAAAAACATTTTCCAAAACATTTAACCCAACCAAACATGAGAAAATTGGAAAATATTTTCTGAAAAATGTTTTCCTTCATACCAAACACACCCCTAGTCCTTTTAAAGCTTCCAAGCACGAAGAGGAATCACATTAACTTAAGTCCATGTAGGTTAGATGATTAAAACTAAATATCAAGTGCTGAAAAACACTTTAAAGTGGTGAAACCGATTTTATAAATAAATACTTGTGTGTTTGGATAAAAGTATTGAAACTGATAATAAATCGTTAATGTGTTTGGTTAGAGCCGTCAAAACGGGCTTAGACCATGGGACCAGCCCAACCCAACCCGTTATTGGGTAGGGTTGGGATATGATTTTTCAAGCCCATTTAAAACTAGGGCTTATAAGCCCGGCCCATTTAAAACTAGTGCTTATAAGCCCGGCCCATATAAGCCCTTGAGGCTTGATTCGGGACGGGACGGGGTCAGCCCATGGGCCAAAACTTTTTATTTAATGGTAACTTACAATAATCTCACTAGTATATCATCTAATTACTTAAATACACGTCATGTTGTAATACTATGAATCTTACCAAATTTTGGTACGTCTAGATACATGTACCTCAGAATATATATATGGACTGAAAATCAGGTTAATTATTCTAGATACACTTTATCCAAGTAGATTCGCATGTATCTAGGATACATAGACAAATATCGCACCCTCGCCTCCCTCCCATCTTGTTTGTCACTTTCTTATCTCGCTCGCATATCTGATATGCGAGATATATGTTAATTACACTAGATTTTTTGCTAGTGTTATTGAAACAACACCATTGTTTGCCATATTTGATTTGAGAATCTTCTCATTTTCTTGATGTTATAGAATTATAAGTTTGAAAAGAAAAAAAACGAAAAAAAATAAGGGCTAGTCCGCCCCAACCCTCGCCCCTCCTAGGGTTGGGTGGGGTTGAACATTTTCAGGCCCTTCCAAATGAAGGGTCGGCCCACCCTAGCCTTCAAATTCCTTGGCCCGCGAGGCTTGGGCCGAGTGGGGCTGGGCCGGCCCTTTTTGACAGCTCTATGTTTGGTGAAAGAAGTGTTGATACGCACTTCTCTATTAAAATAACTAAAATGTCATTAAAGCGATTTCCAATGAATTTATTTGAACATACTATTATTTGGAATAGGATGAATGAAAGAAATAAAATGGAGAGAGAGAAAATAGTAAAAAGCTTAGGCAAACCAAAAGTGCCTATAAGTTGAAAAGTCAAGCTGGGGTGACCAACTTATGGCTTTTGACTGATTTTGGCATATGAACAATTTTGGACTTTGGTGTTTACCAAATGCGTAAATAGACTAGCAAATGGTGGTGGAATTTCATGCTATTAGGCTATAGCTAACCATGCCATAGGTAATGTAAGATACATAAATTGATATAAAAATGAAATATAGACAAATTAAAATGATAAAATACCTGATAACTTGAACTTGAGCTTTAATTATGAGGGTATCAGCATCAATAAACCCTTCTAAAACTTTTGAAAGCTCCATAAACTTTTTCCAACCCCAATCATGCTCTTTCTTCCAGAATCGATGTAGTGTATCTGCAGAAATCTGCAATTGTGTTAACAAGAACATGCAAAGATTTTTCAAGATCCATTGCAAAAGACCAAATGTAGTTTACCCACCCGAATACTTGGACTTCTTAGGATCTTTGTTCACCACAGCAATAGTGAATTGGGCGAAATGACTCCAACCTGTTCTTATCAAAAGACAAGAAAATATCAACATCACCTCTACAATAACACTTTGAAGACAGTTCGGAGTGAATTACCAACATTATCACACCTGGAAGGAGCTTGTCATGATTAGCCACACACAGAAACAAAGAGAGATGATTGCAGACATCACATCCTTGAGGGTAAATCAAAATATACCTGCCACAATCAGTTTAATCACATCAAACATTTGTCAGTAATTTTACAATTCCAGGACTGGTAATTATCATTCAATAATAAGAGGAATAAACAAGCATACAAGATTATAGTAAACGTGCATTAAGGGTGTAAAAATATCAAACTTGGTGCAACCCAAACTACAAAACTTCATAGAAAGCAAGATAACAGTGTCTACGATTACCTCTACATCAATGAAATGGATAACCTAATGATCAAACTCCAGCAGTAGTCGGCCTATTTTCTAAGAGTAAATTAACAATGTTAGGAGTCATGCAATCTCTCTCTAAATACAGGTAGTGCAGGGATGCAGGGACAAGGCTCCTAACTTTTCTCACGTCACCTATTAAGTATGCACCAGGAAGTAAAAATAGATTTAATTACTTACGTTCATCCAATTTCAAATAGGATTGTAAAGATGACTGCACAAGGGGCGCGTTCCTCTGCTTTTACTTCCAAACAAGAGCACTGCAAAACCCTTTCCTCTTCTCTTTTGTTACATCCTACTCCTGGTTCCTTATCTAGCCAAACCTAACATGGTCCAAACCAAAAACAAAATATGCACATAGAAACAACATGCTCCGCAATTTTCTATTACATAGATGAGTTATGTGCTCATCTGATTTTATTTTCAAAGAGAGCACTGGGAATAACCCTTTTCTCTTCTCTTTCTTATGTCCTGGCTTTTCTTCTTAAGCCAACGTAACATGATCCGAACTACTTAAAAGTACGCGCATAAATAACTCTCCGCAAACTTCTTATTTCCTAACTCTATCGGTAGCAAATAGGAAAGTCCAATTCCTCCCACTATAATTAACTTTATCCAGGTAGGAAACCATAGACATATCTAAAGCATCAGCAGATAGTTTTTCAAATTGACACACACTGGGCATGCAGAATTTTCCTCATTGGACAATACATATCTCGTTCTACAAGAAGATGAGAATGCACAAAATCCTTTCCAGTCAAAAAGAAGGATGAGAACACATTCAAGGGCCACCAAACAAGTATGTGTCAAATAATTCTTCCCAAGGATATCATACCATTTGTAGCCTCCAACCTCAAATGCATTACTCCGAAGTTCTCTCTTGTTTATTTGTGAAAACTTATCAATCTTCCAGGTATATTTCCCATAAAGCTCGGAAGGTTTAGATCCTAAGAACAATAAACGAGGATAACTGAATAAATAATACAAAGGGGCTTCCACAATAAGCAAATAAAAGGATACAGAAGGACAGAGATGGTGAAGTGTAAGGAAGAAACTTCTGAAGAAATATCAGTAGTAGTCTCACAGCCTAGAAGCACACGCAACTCACAGTCTCAGTTATGCCAATCAAGAAACACATGCATAATCAAAATCAGGTTGATAAACAGTTATGGATAGTTACTTCTGCTTCTTTTTATCAACAGTACAGCATCAGCCCCCACCCCAAAATGAAGAAATCAAATATAAGACGGAATAAAGGAGCTGTACTAGGAAACTACTCTTCAATTATAGTGTAATTGGATCTCATGAGATCACAATTGCGAAACACCATATTCCACCATGGAGAAGAAGTTACTTCAGGTAGTATCTACTTCACATTATTGCTTAGGTCTGACTTCTGAGATAGCAGTAGCAGTACCAATGGTCATGAAACCTCCTAGATTATATTTTGATCATTGAAACCTCCTACAACTTATACATTGAGACACTAGTCTTGTTCACTTTACATTTACAAACTTGAAAGAGGACATCAAAAAGAGGTTGGAATGCATTATCAGCAGACTTGGTGACAATATAAAAGCATATAGATGTAGACTAGGGTTGATAGAGAATTATGGAACTGATATAGGAGAAGGAAGCATGTACGTGGGTTTGGTCTACTATCAAATAGCAGGCAGTTTTAGACAAGTTTTGAAATGAGATGGTGAAGTCTGTCCCAAAAACTATTCTTGTTGATACAACATGAATCCGAAGAACACACTTTGAGATGAGGACTCATTATAAATTATAAAAGCCTGCCAGTAGCATATTTCGAAACAATATAGAGTTATAGACATCAATCAACAAGCTACTTTCTAGTTTCTTCAAGAAGAAAATTTCCATATTGATTTAAAAACAAAACAACCACCACCTCAATCCTGTAATAAGATTTAAAATCTCCCATAAATAAAGGATTTTTACAACCAAAAATCAATCAAGTTTTCCATCAAACAATAGATTACTGAACACCCTGTCAAACTTAGAACCAGATAGTTAATTCACATCACCGAGAAATTCCCATAAGGACCACCAATGATAAGTATAGCTTTGAAACAGAGCAAGCACTGAGATAGTGTTGTAGATTACATTATCTGGGATCCCTCGATACAAAAACAAAAAGAGAGGATCCCCTATGTAAAATCCTATTCCTGTAGAAAGCTGATATAGTCTAGCATGCAAACCAAGAGAAAGTCCACCCACCAATGACAGGTATAGTTCATAAGCAATCAATTTAATTGATATTCTAAAGAGTTCATCTTCAAAGTGAGCAGTATAGTAAATCTGAACAAAAAATTAAAATAATTAAACCACTATTAACAAGACTCAAACTCTAAGTGTTCATATTCAGAGCTCTGACACCAAAAAAGAAAGGAGATATTAATCCAAAAATAAGTATACAATGATTCCACTCAATCTTTTGTAGAAAAGAAAAACAGTGGATGCAGGTAAGTCCAAAATTAAAGAACTGCAAGCAACTGCCAATCTATCTTATGAATGGTGCAACTTCCCTCAACTAAGTACTAGTATCCTGAAATTCATTCCTCAACTATGCAACTTCAAGAAACCACCAGAACTTCAAAAGATCTTAAAAGAATAAAAAGTATGGAGCAAACATCAAAACTAGCAAGCAGCGTCTTTCAAGAATCAAAAGAAGACTTCAAAAGAAATAAAAAATAAAGCATAGAAAATGGCAAGCAGTATACCCGCATCTCCATAGTCATCAATATCCCAGTAAGGAGGCGAAGTTGATGGAATTCCATTTTCCACCTGCTCCGAAGACCTCCATTCAGCCAACGCTTCACTAGATTGGCATCTCTGCGGCCCATTTGACAGTCCCTCCAAAGACCTTGCACTACCTGCTTCCTCAGATGCACATGAAGCCATTCTCACCCCACAACTCCCACCAAACTATTAAAAGCTTCGCCTTTTCCATCCAAAAAAGATTAAACCACATTTAATATAAACACAAAAATCTTCATTTTCCCACTTTCACAGACTTAAATACAAAAGGTAAATAATAAATTAATAATTCAAAGAAACAACAAGGATTTCTTTCATAGGAAACAATGCAACAACAAAAATTGGTACATAGTCCAAATAAAATGACAATTCTAATTCACAATTATTACAATTCCTGAAAACCCACATTAGGATAACTCCCAATAAACCCTAATTCAAACCAACTTCCACAAAATCAAAAAGAACCCCAAAAACAAAAATAGAATTATACTCCAAACCCAATCAGAAAATTCACCAAAACACGAAAAAGATTCTTTTTTACTAATTTACCAAAACCCAAATGGACAAAAACCCGTCAAGGCAAGTACAAAAATCAACAACCCAGATATCAAGAACGATCAAAAAACACGAATTGCACAAAATATACCCTAAAACACAAGAAAAAGTAAAGGGGAGCTAGAATTAAGAAAAAGAATTTGTTAAAAATCATAACTAAATTGATAAAATGAAAACAACAAGAGTAGATCGAAGAAAAGAAGCAAACCTGTAGCAAAGAACAAAGCTTTTGTCAATGGTGAAAAATGGAAGCTGTGTAGAGAGAGAGATTTGAGAGGTGGAAGAAGCCAGCTGAACAAAGGCGGAAATATATATATATATATATTTATATTAAATTCTTTTATAATTCACAGAATTAGTGACATTTGTGTATTTCTATATTTCTTATATATATAAAAATAAATAAATAAATATTTCTTTCGTTTTTCAGCTCATTCTTTAACATATTTAGGTTTTCATTTCCTTTTCTTTTTTGTTATTTTCGAGATATTTCCTTTTATAACAATTTCATCTTTTTCTCCTTTTTTGTCCATGACAATTTTTAGGGGTTTTCTTTACAATAATCCATTCCTTTTACAATTATATTTTCCTTTTTTACTGATACTTTTAGCCTTTGTCCATTTATAGTTAGTACATTATTATTTATTTGTCGAGAAAAGATGATTACATTAGTTTAAACTTGGCGCATAAAGGAATGGTGAGTGACTCTATTAAAATACATATTTTTATCTTGGGTTATTCTGTTTGTTAGACATAAAAAAAGGAAGATGAATAAATGATATCACTATATGTTGTTACATTGTTACAAAAAGACTGAGTGTCATTGTGGCTATGCTTTGAAGCTTTGAAGATTCTTCTGAGTTATGGTGCCTCTCTGAACCACTTTATGGGAGATTGATAACAGAAAAAGAAGGATATAGTATAATGATGATTTTTTCATGTAGGGTCTTACGAAAATGTGCAAATCAATCTACGACAATATGTTATTCATGGTACGCATGTTTGATGTTGAGTGACGCAGTTGATAGGCATTAATAAAGTTCTTTAGATACAAAATTATCTCTCATTCGACTATTATCGTATATTTGCTATTTCTTTTTGGGAAAAGGGTCTGATATACCCCTTAACTTTGTCATTTGGAGCTGATATCCCCATCGTTATGAAAGTGGCTCATATATACCTTTAATGTTATACAAACGACTCACATATACCCCTACCATTACAAAATGAGCTCACATATACCCTTCATTTAATGGGAGTGAAAAAATTAGTTTTAAATTTATATATTTAACCTTTAATTCCTTTTTAAATCATTTAGGGGTATATATGATGCTTCTAGCAAAGTTCAAAGTATATTTTAATCTTTTCCATGCATAAATTGTTTTTTGACTTCTTTGATTATCATTATTTGAGTTTCTTATTCTTTTTTTTTTATTTCTTAATGTAAGAAAAAAATTTAAAACAATTTTTTTGTGGCTATATTATAATTTAAAACTATTTTTTCGGCTATATTGTAATTTAGTTTTTGTATTTGGAAAAAAAAATTGGGTCATCTATAATAAATTTTACAAGAATATTAGTGAAACATAAATAAATTTGACCATCAAAATAATAAATCTAAATCAGTCATTGAAACAAAAAAAAAATAAAAAAAATATATGTTTGAGTGGGATTAAGTATTCCCATATGGGATTATATTTTGTTTAAAAAAATTATTAAAAAATTAAACTAAAATTAATTTTTTTACTTCCGTTAGAGAAAAGGGTATATGTGAGTCATTTGTATAACAATAGGGGTATATATGAACCATTTTTATAACGAGAAATATATCAACTCTAAATGACAAAGTTAAGGGGTATATCAGTCCCTTTTCCCTTTCTTTTTTATACACTTGGAATGCTTTGTATTTTTTAAAATCAAACTCAACAAAGGAAAAGGATGATGGAAACTGGAAAGGGATGGTAGCAGCAACAATGTTTTTACCAAAAAAAAAAAAACATTTGTGTTTGAATTTTAATAAATAATGATAAATAACCATGTCGAAATAGTGTTTTTCTAATATATCATAAAAAAGTTTCATATTGAATGCTTTGAGATCTCTAATTAAGAGTGTAGATATATTATCAATTTCATCACAATCATTGTTAACCCTTCGAGATCTACTTCGCGACCCATATATTTTACTTTTAATATTTAATAATTATACATATTTAAACTTTTGGACATTCTATTAGGACGAATAATTCATTTCTATTCAAACATCATTTATTTGAACTAGATTAATATCAAAATAAAGCTATGAATTATGCATAAAGCTATAGATGTTATAGTCCTGTGTGTTTTGTGTTTATGTATGTATATAAATATACACACACATATACTTCCATAATAAGTCAAAAAGGAATATAAAAAAACATAATAATCTTTCAAAAATGGGATTCTAAATGCAGTATTTCATTAGTTACTTTTTCAGGGAAATGGAACTTAGATCACGATGTGAACCTACTTATGAGTGAAATTTCGTTGACAACTAAATTTCTCAATGTGTATTTAAAACGTCACAAAAATTATTCATGATACCTTAAAAAGAAAACTCAAACCAAAATAACACTTTATTTACATGAAATTTAAGTTAATTTCTACGTAAAGCAAAAATCACAAACTCTTAAATAATCTTAAAGGAATGTTTATATTTAGAGAATAGTGACAGTAACAACACTTGAGGAAAATCTTCTTTTTTTTTTATAAAAAAAGTAAATAGGTCTTGACATTATTTCTCTAAAATTGACTTCTTTGAAAAATACCATTTAATTGAAAAAAAAATCTTTTGTCATTTTTATACATAATAAAAGTGTACTTAATACATAATATTTTGAGAAAATCCAAAAATTACCCCCTTAAACATTAAGCCGAATTTTTAATTAGCCCTAATTTACCTTCAGACTATTCTTAATTGGGAGGCGGAGGCGGAGGCGGCAAATCAACGGTACTACTGTGCAGTGTGCACCCTTTCAAACAATTTTATAATGAAAATTCTGATTCCCTCACGCAATTCTCTACAAAAATGTGACTTCACTCTAAGAAGAGAAGGTTCAGATTCGTGTTTCTCTCGCCGGAACAACTCGCCGGAACTGGAAAGTTATGGCTGCAATTTGCATTCGAGGTGGAATGATGCAAAGCATCGAGGAATCGTTTGGTGTGAGGTATAAGGTATAATTCTCAATATAAAATGTAGTATTATTTTATTCTATGTTTGATTGGAGGTATTAGGTATATAGTTTGGAATATGCAGCAATAAAGTTTCATTCATATAAACATTTTTCTAAGAAACAAGTTCCATAAAACGAGGAAAATGATTTTCTTAATAGAAATAAAAGAAGCAAAAACAAGTTTCATAAGTAAACATTTCAAGTTCAGTATCTTCTACTCAACCAACCAAAGCCCCCAACCCTTGACCATCTCACCCAACAAGCAATTTTGGCCAATCCAAAATGTTGATAACCAAAATCAAAGAGAATTTAAAAGTACAAGAAGATAGAGGATGAAAAAACATGAACAAATTAAACTATATTCATTGGAATATGCAACCAATTTAGGAATCCAAATAAAGCTTCACTCATATATATTCAGCGCGGGTACGTATACTAATTGAATCTGATATAAGTACTCAAAAGGTTAGTCATTGAGAAAAACCCTAAAACAAAAGTTATAATTCTCATATTGTCCTTTTTATGTATAGCCGAATCCCAATATATTTATTAGAGGAGTTGATGATAATCATTAATGACCTAATAAATTGAGGTTGTCACATGTTATTACACGCCTTATAGATACACTTATCTATGTGGTAAACCACTAATCTATAGTATTTTGACTTCAACTTTATGGGGTCATTTGGTTATATCTCAAGATTAAATTAAACTACATACCTTGGAGTATGCAACCAATTTAGGGATTCAATAAAGTTTCATTCATATATATTCAATGCGGATAAGTATACTAGTTGTATCTAATATAAATAGGCAAAAAGTTAACCATTGAGAAGAAACCCTAAAACAAAAGTTATAATTCTCATATTGTCCTTATTATACATATAGGCCCAAGCCCAATATATCTATTAGGGGAATTGAGAATAATCACTCCTGACTCAATAAACTAAGGTTGCCACGTGTTATTAAATGCCTAATATGTATGCATATTTGTTGAGCGTTTATAACACGTGACAACCTCAATTTATTGGGTCATGAGAAATTATTCTCAAATCCTCCAATAGATATACTGGACTTGAGCCTCTATGTATTAAAAGGACAACATGAGAATTATAACTTTTGTTAAGGGTTTTTTCTCAATGGTTAACCTTTTGGCTACTTATATTAGATTCAATTAATATATGTACCCACACGAGTATATAAGAAAGAAACTTTATTGGGATCCCTAAATTGGTTGCATATCCTAAGATATGTAGTTTAATTTAGCCCCGGGATAAGTTGTTCCAATCAAACGACCCTTGAAGGTTGATGTTGAAATACTTTAGATCGGCGGTTTACCAAATAGATAAGCCTACCTATTAGGCATTTAATAACACGTGACAACCTCAATTTATTGAGTCGTGAGTGATTATTCTCAACTCTTCTAATAGATATATTGGGCTTGGGCCTCTATGTATAAAAAAAGCAATATGGTAATTAAAACTTTTGTTTTAGGGTTTCTTCTGAATGGTTAACCTTTTGGCTACTTATATTAGATTCAACTAGTATACATATCTGCGCCGAATATATATGAGTGAAGCTTTATTGGGATCCCTAAATTGATTGCATATTCCAAGGTATGTAGTTTAATTTGTTCATGTTTTTTTATCCCCTTATCTTTTTGTAATCTCTTTGATTTTCGTTATGAACATTTTGGATTGACCAAGATTGCTTGTTAGGTGTGAGGGTAGGAGGTGTTGGTTAGGTGAGTAGGAGATACTGAACTTCAAATGTTTACTTATGAAACTTGTTTTTGCTTCTTTTATTTCTATTAAGAAAATCATTTTCCTCGTTTTATGGAACTTGTTTCTTAGAAAAAATGTTTCCACCAACTAAACATGTGTAGATTTTTAAATTTATACCAACATACACCTTTGAGATGGATGTATGAGTCATACAAGAGTGGATAAAATTAGAAATAAAGATATTCAAGATAAGATGAGAGTGATTTTTGTGGTAGACATCTATGAGTATATAGACTGAGATGGTTCAGACATGTGAAAAACATATGCGTCAATGAGGATGTGTGAGAGGTTGACCATATTAGGTATGGATATGACACATTTTGCAGCTTATTAAGGACATAACTCTAGATAGTAAGAGGTAGAGGTTGAGAATTAGGGTAGAAGATTGGTAGGTAGTCGAACGTTGTGGTCTCCATTATTTTATTATGTTTTACTCAAGCCGATGGTCTATTGGAAACAATCTACAAGGTAAGGGTAAGACTGCTTTCACACCACGCATCTCCAAATCCCATATGTGGACTATAAGGTATGTTGTTATTGTTGTGTGGGGAAGGGAAATAGAGAGATAGTGAAATTGATGAAATAATTTTCTATGCTACTTATAATTTGAAAAAAATGCTATTATAAAAATCTCCCAGGTTACTTTTGGTGATCTCTATGAAAAATGTCGCATGCCTAAATAACATTTGTACTAAATTACAAAACCAAATTTCTCTTCGAGATCGAACTTACACTTATTTGTCGAATACCTCTATTGATACTACTAGACTAAAAGTTGTGGTGATTCTATTCGAAGTATATTATGCGTCCATTTGGTTATGCTGCCAAAGTTTTGCTTTTTAATCTTCTTTATGTTATTTAACTCTTTTTTATTTAATGGTTCAAACAAGGAGGTGTGTTTAGTTGATAAAACTTCTCATTGACTATGTATATTATGGTAGATAATCAATCCATATCTAATAAGGTAAGTAAATATTCTATAAATGTAGAATATCTAAGGTGTCCTATTAATATTCTATGTAATTTTCCTTGTTGGGTTGCAATGAATCTAAATGTGTACGAATGTAGACATGTGTCCTTATTAAATAGCAACCATGTTTCATTGGTCATTCTATCTGTTAGATATATAAAATGTCTTTAGAATGAACTTGCTGAGCATGGATGCATCTAAGTGTGTGACCTAGTGATCAATAAAGTGGTTGAGAACCATGATGTTTTAGGTTCATCTCTCGACAAAAACACTAGGTGATTTCTTCACGTCTATCCTAGCTTTGGTGAACAAAGTTACATGGTACATGTTGTCAGTGGGAGGTAATAGGTATCCAATGGAATTAGTTGAGGTGTGTGCAAGCTGACTTGGATGCCACAGTTATAAAACAATGAACTTGTTGAAGAGGTCGGCATGGATTAATCGTCAAGGTTTTTTCTCAGAAGGAGTTTGGATTAGTATGTTGGCTTTCTATCTCCTTATGCTTTCAAGTAATCACCAAGGGCATGGTTTGACTGATTTAGCAAAATATTGTTCAATATTTTGACATGATTCGAAGTGAATGAAGACATTATTCATTTTAAGCTGAATCTTTAGTCACTTTCAAACTAAAGACCTTGGTAAATTCGATTATATTCTAGGTATTAAGGTGACACAATCTAGCAATGGAATTTTCATTTCACAAAGTATGTATTGGACATATTGGAAGAAGGGAGCTTATATGACAAATAACTTCTCCAAAAGATTAGGTGTGGAAAAAATGCACCATAAAATTGGTATGTGACAATCAAGTTTCAATACATATTACTTTGAGCCTTATTTTTCATGAATTAATAAAGCATATCGAAGTAAATTGTCATTTTATTTGACAAAAGATTGAATTGAGGTGTAAATGTTACCTTTATCAAAAAAAAAAAAGATTGAATTGAGGTGCATCAGTGATTTCTTTGAATTAACATAGAACCAAGTGACCAAGATCAAGATCTTCAAGCGTAAACTAGGGCAAGATTGGAAATTTTTAGAAAGACATGCATAAATGTGCCCTTTAACTTGTTCTCAGTTGATATCTAATGCTCCCCAACTTTGGGTGTGCATAAGTAGACACTTGAACTTGGCACACGTGGTTTACATGCCATAATACACATTGGACACAAATTGCCATGTATGATGCATGTGTCTTGTGCTCACCCATAGTTGGAAGACATAGATGTTAGCCGAAGCCAAGTTAATGGGCACGTTTATGTTGGCAAGTATAACTAGGAATGGATTGTTAAAAATGAGATGGAAGGTGAGAATTGGAACTATCAGTATGTAATGGTGATGATGGTTGACAATGGTGGTGGCAATTAATAATTGTGGTGGATGATAGTGATAACTAATGGTGGTGATGATTGATAGCATAGTTGGCGATATATAATGATGACTGATGGTGGTGATTATTGGTAGCAAATGGTGGTTGTTGTAGTACAGGCAATTTTTGGTGATGATTGTAAATGGTGATGACAATTGATTGTAGTGATTGTCGAGGATGGTGGTTATGGACAAAAGTGGTTGATGGCAATGGCTGAGGATGGCAGTTGATAATAATGGGCAGTAGCAACGGCGTCCATGAGGGTGGTTAGTGGTGGAAGTAGAGTATTGGTGAAATGCCATATTTACATTAATCATTCAAATCTATTTAGACCTATCAAATGATTGAAATAAAAAGCATACTTATTGATCAAAATTTGATTGTACCTAAAATCAAAGACACTTGGGTTGTTTAGTAGGATGTATAGAGAACAGGCGGAAAGAGGTTCATCCTAATACATCTATTAGTCATGGTATTGTTAAGTCCTTTGTTTGGTAAGATTTTCAAATACACCATATTCAACATTTAGGGTGTATAACTAATACATAGCAAATTAGGGTATTAGTAATACAAGAACAATTAATACATGAATAAGCATGGTGAAAAACAAAACTCTCCTTAATACACCAAACCACACAGTGAATAAGAAATAATTCCTGCATAATAATCTCAACATTACTAGTACACCTTCCGTTTCAAAAAAAAAAACATTACTAATACATCTTATTCAGTACTATTCTTATACACTCTACCAAACGACGCCTTAATGATTGAGATCTTGATTCATGAATTATAATCCCGTGTTCACTCCTAAACAACATTGACGTTGTGTGGTTCATATTATCAATATTTGTATATACGACTATGATTGTCTAAAAATTTACATACAATTTTACAGAATCAGTGTTTGATAAAGCTGCTTGTTTAGTAAAGATATCATGGACCAGAAGTATCAATTACCTTTCAAGGTAGGTCAAACAGCTGAAGCAAGGTGTTTGGAGGATGGATATCGTGGAGCGTGGTTTCGGTGTAAGGTACTAAAATACGTTAGGAGTATAGCATGAGCTTCAGTCTTTAAAATTATATTACTTGGATTCTAAGCATATAGAACAGGTTCATTTTAAATGTTGAAAAATATTTATTAGTTGTATCTAGTCCTTTTTGAACAAGTTCATGGTCACTTTGATGTAGTTTTCTTGCTCTCTTTACCAAGTTAATTTGCCCTAAGAGTAAATTTATTTCTTGGCCAACTTTGAGCTTAATACTCACATGGTTCTCTAACAATGCTCTTAACTTACACTACTCTTTTAGTAGATAGACATATTCTGTTTGAATTGTTACAGAATATGCTATCCTTATGACTTGAATAGAAGTGCAGTGAGTGTTCTTAAACTTGTACTGAAATGCTCATGCCTACCCTAAAGTATAAGCATATTCAAAGTCGTCCACTTGTCAGAGCTTTACTTTATTGAGAGCTTACTTTTAATGCCTTTTATTCTTGTTCTTCTTTCAAACCTGTTCTCGAGTCGAGGGTCTATTGTAAATAGTCTCTCTACCCCCTCAATGATAGTGGTAAGGTCTGCGTACACCTCACCTTCCCCAAACCCCACCTATGTTATTATACTGGGTATGTTGTTGTTTTTGTTACTTTTGATGCTTTGCTTTGTGCAGAATTATTTTTTCTCTACTTCAATGACCTAAAAAGATTTTCTTGAAGAAAAAATGATGATCAGTTATCTACAAGCATTGCATTGTATAAGTTTGTGATTATGATAATAAAAAAATACGCCACAGGGTACAGTAGCAAGCTAAATATTTTACCTTGTACTGCATATAGACAGGATAGATTTCTCATCAGGATACCACACATCCTATGAACATTACCACTATTTACTGTTCCATGGATGCAAAATTATATGTAGCCTTATTTCTTATCATTATTTAGTAAGTTATATACAGCTTATGTCATCTCAATTATCGGGAAGGGTTTCTATTACAACTTAGAATGAAGTTGTTGAAGATACACATTTTAGTTGCTATAATGCCGTTCTTGTTGTTGTTGTTGATGACATACCAATTACAAACATGGCAAACAGTTTTGGTACCAACTGTAACTACTCTGCATCCACTTGATGCCATGCTAATATAACATCTTCATAAAAAAAACAGTTTTGGTACCAAAGGGTTTCATCTTCTGGACTTGCTCTGTGCTTTCTATCATGCATAATGCTTTAGTTTGTTTGGTGTTAGTCAATAGTTCGGAGGCAGTAGGTGGTTGTGGGAAGTGCAATATAAGGTACAAACTTGAATTAGTGGGATATTTTGGTGGATTCTAGGGGGGTGGGGGTGGTTGTTGACTGGATAGCTTGGTCACGATCTGTTTGTCTCAAGTTATTCATCCATTTGTTCTAGTTTAATTGTATTCTTTACTTATTTTATGTCCTCTCGCTGTTTCAGAAAAAATAAACCAATGGAAGAACTCTTTTATATCTTTATGTGTGTGTTTTCCACTCTTTCAGAGCTTTGCTGTGAACTGCATATGCTTGGCTTCTATTTGCTGAGGGTACTGCTATTGTTTCTTATTTCTGTCAGTAAGAATCGAAAAAAGTTGTAAACGTACGCTTATGGTTGCTCAGTAATATCCTGAATTTGTATGAGATTCGCAAGTTCTTAGAGCATTGACTGCTTCACTCCTAACTGCTTAAGTTTTCAGTTTGTAAAACTTCTGCCATAACTACTATGTTGAACCTTTTGGTAGTTCTCCTCAAATTAAAGTCATTGTATCAGAACTTACCCTTTTGGACTAAGACAGTTTGTCACATTTGTAATCAATGTTTCATCAGCCTGCTGTTACTTGTTGGGCTGATGGGGGTTAGCACTTAGCAGTAATATAGGATTTTAGTTTTTTTTTTTTCATTTCATTTTAGAGGTTTCAACTCTTTTCCATATTTTGCATTTAAATAATTGTTTTTTGCTGGTTATCAATAAAAAGAAATTGCTTTTTGCTAGACAAAAGACTTTTCATTGATTAAAGAAGTAGACTATGATGCAGTTACACTTTTCTTGTATATATATGATATCAGATACAGGAGATAAGCCGCAGAGGAGGACATTGGAGTGCCTTATTGCAATACTTTGACTATCCAGATGAAAGTATGTTCTCTGATATGTTCTGGTTAATTTGTTGCTCTTGCTAATTAACAGAATGCCTTATGCCTTGGAATTTCGAATCTTAAATTCATGGGTGCATTTTTTCTGTTTAATTTACAGGACAATTTACTTTCTTGATATCTGAATTTAAATGACAATGCATGGAGATTATATGCAGAGACTACCATCTAATGCCATATCTTGTAGTTACTAAATACAACAACCTACCCAGTCAAATCCCACAAGTGGGTTCTGCAGTTGTAGTTGCTAAATACATGTACAAAATATTGTTGTGAAAAGTTACATAAGATACTTCCATCTCAAGGCTGTAGCAGTTGTAAATTCATCACTCATTTGGAAACCTAGCATATCTGGCAGTATCAGAAGTAGATATAAAAACATTTTATATGTCGAAGTTGTCTTTACTCTTTCCCTCGGCAGAATTTGGGAGTTGGAGCTAGACACAGATCCTCTTGATGTTCGTTCCAACCGAGGCTAAAAAAAGTTGATAAATCTCCGATCACAGAGAAATTGTTTAATGTAGTAGTATTAGTTCTTTTATTCATGTTTTTGATTCTTGAGAGCTGGTTTATTGATCTAGAGTAAGTGAGCCGAAACACTGCCTCCTAGTTTGCTGGATCTATCTTTTAGGTACCTTTTAGTGTTTGTCAGGGAGAGTGTCACTGTGCTGCTAGCCCTATTGCCTTCTGTCATTGAACAACTTTAGCTAGTACCTTCTTTTCTGTTAATGCCATTGGAATCAATGGAGTTTTGCTCTTCACAACTTGTATTTTAATGCTTCCGTTCTTGGTCAATAGATGCTGATGTTTATGTCAATGAGCATGTACACTGGTGTGTTTCACTTTCCCAGAAATACTGAATTACAAATCCTAATTCTCATCATCTTCCTTGCCTCCTACTTCAAGCTTTCACAAATTTTGTTATATTATATTATATTCTCATAATTATCTCCAGTTCCAACATTTTTTTACCTATTCCCTAGTTGTGGTTACATTAACTTGCAACTCGAAAACTCAGCTAGTTTTGAATACCTACCATTATGATATACCAAATGGAGAAAGTTAGCTGTAACTGGTCATTTCTGCTCTATTGAGTTCAGTGTTTTAAATGATGAGCATTTTGTATGGGTTAACCTCATATGTCATGGCAAGTTACTGTTCAGAGTTCTCTTGATTTGTGAATTGAGAAACTTATGTATTTGGATACACTGTTGCTTTCAGACTATATCCAAGTAAATGTTACTCATTGTGATTGTCATTATAGAATGGGCATGGACAGAGCTATATCAGATGGGGCAACTGATGCTGCGACCTGAGTATCCTCCAGTCCATTTGAAAAACAAAGTGTCTGATGTCAGCTCAAATTCGGATGTAACTGTTGTTGTTGATGGTACTTGGAGGGAGGGCGATTTGGTTGACTGGTTGTACGATGACTGTTATTGGTCCGGACAAGTGATGAAGTTACTTGACAATGGTAAAGCTAAGGTAATAGTATTGTTTAAATTTCACACATGCTGATTAATAAATTGGTGTGTTTACTGCTGATATCCAGTTATATGCATTAGGAATCCCCTAGTTGTCCTTTAGAAATAAATTACTGCAAAAAGTTGTTAAGGATATTGTAGGTATACAGGATATTTACTGTTATGGTGTATTTACAATATCATTAACATTGTATTGGAATGATATGAACTTGGATAGAGCTAAATGATTACATATGATTCCCCAACTTTATTTGGGATTGAAAGTTGGTCGATTGATTGATTATTGAGATCCTTAAGCAAAACAACTACTTTCTGGGGACTGTCATGATGCCTTTTACTTGAGATTTATTTCTTCAAATAGATGTGATAATTAAAAGAAACTTTAGTTGTGCACTTAAATTTTTTTCCTTGAAGATCCATCCTCTACTCACCATGCATGACAGCTCTGTATCTTAGCTAATGATTTGTATGATAATACTTCATGTTTTTTTCTTTTTAGATTGAGTTGTTGCCACCTCCATTGGGTGAAGGTGAAACTTATGACGCCTGTGTCAAGGATTTGCGTCCATCCTTAGATTGGTCTCCAGAGTGTGGTTGGGTTTTGCCTGCATCACAGGTTCTTTCCTTAAACTTTTATGATCTCAATTAGTTAGTAGTATTAGAAAATGTTATCCATGCAAGGATAAGGGAAATATATGGCAGGATTAAAGAATACCTAATTTGACTGGAAAGGAAAATGATTTAGTATTTATATGAAATGGGCCTAAGTAGAGCAGAATGGATATAGGGGATTTCTATGGCTGACTCAAATTGATATGATGTTGAGGCATAGTTGAGTGATGATTGTTTATTGAAGAATGGGCGCTTTTCTGTGCACGGTTGCTTCTTTTTGGTCAAGGAATTTTTTCAAGAGAAGCATTCAATCATTTTAACCATTTACTCTTATGTTGGAATTACGTTACTTGACCTATATTCTTCTGTATACTCCTTCCTCTGGTGCTTAATTTTCTTTCGTATACTTGTCATTTGACCACTGCAGGCTGGTGAAAGTTCTCGTCAATATCCTCAGCTACTTAAACTTGTTAGTCAAGGTAACAATTATGTGATACAAACTTCTTAATTGACTGTTAAAGAACTTATTGCTGTACCCATAGGGGTAAAATTACATAAGATATCGTAATGGGAAGTGATGTTTTTTATTTTGTAATGTAAATGAATAGATTTTGTTGGTCCAGTGAAAATATGATCTTGCTCCTAAACTTTTTGAAACTTTAGGGGTTGGTTGGTCTAGGTAGGAGTTTTAATCTCCACATAAAATCTAGAATTCTTTAGTACGTGCCCACGTTATGTAGGAATTTGTGTGTTATTTTATGTAGGAATTAGTGTAGAATACGAATGTAGGTCTTAGTAATACATGGATTAATAACACTAAAATCCAAAACTAACCGTCATATTAGTAGACAAACTTTATTTTGTGTCACTAATTGCTATACATCAGTCTAAACATCCAAAAAGAAATAATCCCTACATTACTCATCTCTACACAACTCGTCTCTAAACCAAAATGGCCCCTTTAGTGCTTTACCAATAAGCATGTGATGCTGTAGCTATTCGTGGAATGTCTGTTATTTAAATTTGTCTTTCTTTGACTAGAAGGATTGCATCACTAGATTTCTCACAGAGTCATGGTTCAATCTGTAGTTTTTGGAATAGTTACTATTTCTTTCTTTGACATAGGTCGTAAATATGATTTAAATAATGTAATTATGTGCATTCATATTGGTTAATTTGGAACATGCTTCTTTACCTTCGTATTTCGAGGCAAATATATATATTTTAAAAGAGTAAAGAAGGATTTACGTTTAAACCAATATATTAATTTTGACGTAAATATATATTCTGAACTATGCTTATCATTCCTCTTTAAAGCTCATTCTTCAATCTCCTAGGCTACCTGGTTGCGCTGGTAAAAGCAAGTGGTATTGCACATTAATCGGCAGTTAACATTAACCCCCACTCGTTAAATAAATATACATTTGCACCTCGTTAAATAACTTAACCATGGTAAGTTGATGTTGTTTGGTGTGGAACACTAGGTGCGAGTAAGTTTATCTTGATCAGCTCTGTGCACTTCTCCCAGAAGAAACTGATTAATTGAATCTCATTCTGCACTCATTTAGCTTATACAGTCGGTGATCTCTGGATCTTGTCGTATCATTGTTAGGAGTGTTTCCTTGAATCACAGTTTTAATGCATTCCAACTAAAACTATCACTTCTTTGTTTTCTGTTAAATACGAATTATCTACCTGAAAAAGTCCTCCAACTCGATTTCGGCTTGTAACTATGATTGCAGCTTATTTTGATGTTCTAATTGTAGGACATGCTATAGTTAAAGGGAGAAGGGGCAGACAGGCAAGAACTGGATCATCGTCAAACTCATCTTTCTATACTCGTCTGTCTGGTTATCTACAGAGGGACGTCAAAACTTCAAAAGATGCTGCAAACAGATCAAACGACATGTTAAAAGAAACCGCATCCTATGCATCTTCCTTTGCTCATAGCTCTGCAAAATCTTTACCTGCCTTGGATGATAAAAGGGGCTCTGAATCCAAAGAGTTACTTGATCAATTTTCAAACATTGCTGAACTAAAAGAAGTTGCAAACATTACTGATATGGATCAGAAAGTATTGGGCCTACTCGACAAGTTTAAAACTAGTGGTGAAATTCCATTCAATTCGTTGGAGTCCGATGAATTGGAGGAAGCAATTCTTGATTTAGAGGAACTTGCAAACAAAATCAGTCGTCTCAAACAGCTTATGGAATCTAAAAGACCTCTGTCTGATGGTGTTACACCTTCATGGAAGTTTGTAGAACACACTATGGAACATCGACAAAGAATTGATGGCTTCGGAAGTTTGGCTTGATCCTTCCTGTCTTTGAGGTTATTCCTTACCCCTATTGAAATTTTAGCTGCTGTCCTAATTCAAATCCACTTTGATCATGCTTAGAATTTGCTCGTTTTTTCCCTTCATATGCTGTATTTTCAATAATATTTGCGATTTATTTCTGGATTCCAGCTAGGATACGATTGAGAGAAACACATCCTGAAGAACTTGCTTAGAAATACTCACTTGTAGTGAACGATCACTACAAGTTAGTATTTCTTTTCTACACAACAAATTCTACGTTCTCCGTTCAGCTGGAGAATGCCTTTTGAGGAGCCATGGTGAGTCACTTGCTCTACTCCTTCACTTTTTGTATCTCCATTACATGAAACTTTTCCGATTACTCATCGCATGATAGAGGTGATATACTGTCCTTCTCGTTCGAGATTCATGCAGACTTCTTTCCTGAATCTTTTCGGTCAACATCAAAGCTGTGTAAACTGTGGATGAAATTTCCAACTTATATTTCATCAAAGAGTGTCTGTGACTGATAAAATTGATGTTATGTACTAGATGTATTTTTTAAAACTTGCTGTGTTGGATATTTGCCCCAATTGCATTGTTTGAGTAAAGATGAAACTTCAAAAATTTCCTATTTTCTGCAATATTACAAATCTTACCCGACTTAGGTGCGTATTTCGGGATACGTTGGTCAAAATTAGGTGTAATTGGTGCGTATTTCGCTACTCTCCTATGTGTCTTGTATCCCGTATATGTAATCACACTAGATACATACAGGTACATGTATCTAGATTCTAGTATATCAAGTGTGATTCGAAAATATCTAAATACACGGACAAATCTTGTTCGCCTCCCTTTTGTTGTTGCTCGCCTCTCCTTATTTTGATTTTATTTGATAGCAAATAATATATATCTAGATGTTTCGTATAATTAGATAGTTTATCCATAAAAGTATAGTAAAAGGAGTACTTAATTTAAAATGCATAAAGGAAATATATTTAATTAATAATAGTAGTAAAACTTATCCCATGCTTACGTTTAGACTAATAATGGGACTAATTAACATTGTAGTCATTATCTTTAATGGTATTAACTATTAAATATTGAGTAGACGACATAATTAAGAATCTTAGAATTACATGGCTTTCAATTTGAATGGAGAATAATTATAATATTTGGTCGTTTTCGTTTATACAAGGTTAACTATTAGGAGGTTACAGACAACTAAAGAGACTTTTATTTTTACACGTAAAAGATTAAAAATATCATTGTCCTTTATTAAAATTATATATATAAAAAAAAGCTTGGCTGACAATTCAGTCGAATAAATTATCATTCAAGATACGTAAGAATTAGTTCAGCACATATGAATAATATATAATGAAAACACCCTACTACTATATAATTCGATTTTTAGAATTATAATAACATACCCCATATAATTTTACGGTGAAGTCTGAGGATAATAATATGCACGCAGACTAATTCCAATCTTAGAAGATATAAAGACTATTTTCATAGACTCTCGACTAAATTTAAAATTGACACATATATTTTTGCCGTTCTTTTGTTGTTATCTTTTAAAAATAGAAAGATAGAGGTTATAGAAGAGGTGACACTCTTTAACATGTTAACAACATCAACACATAGTTTATCGTCATCCAAAAATTACTTATTTCATCTGGAAAATATAGGCCACATATCATAAGAAAGAACTAAGAAGCGTGTTAAGACATAATATAATTAAGTATATTTATTCTCTTTTTAACATTTTTATGAAATTGGGTACTCAATAAATCTAATCATAGTAAATATTGAATATTATTAGTGAAATGAAACAAAAAGAAGTATCACAAAACAGCTCGTTTATACATTTTTAAGTAATCTTATTTTGTCATTTTTCACCAGGATGCCGTTTCACCACATTTAACATTATTTATCACTACCAATAAAACAAAATACTTGTCACTTGTTTTTAGGTGGTCAAATATGAATTCGATAGATTTAGTAATTTTAATTCATATTTTATATGATATATTAAGAAATTTATTTGATATATATAAAAATTATAATTTCGAATCCAGTTATTATTACTTAAGGTAGCTATCGTAAAATTCAGAATTCATAAAAATTAAACCCTCAACTTCACTACTAAAAAAAATGAAAAAAAATGATGGATAGGGTCGGTCCGAAAAATCGACCCTACCCATTAGTTTTATTTTTAATTTTTTTTTTTTAAAACCGATAGATGTCCATCGGGTTTTTCTTTTAGAAAAAATGTTAAAAAGAAAATCACCGTAGTCCCTCGGTTTTTAATTATAATTATTATTATTACAAAAACTGACATACATGGTCGATTTTTGAAGTGAAAAAATTGCAATTTTAAAGAGAATAAATAAAAACAATGGAAATATTTGATCAAAGAGCAGCACGTATAATCGAGTTGTACGGTTATCCAAATAAAGTCATAGAAAATAGCTGAGTTTGATTTCAAGTAGCTACATTTTTTGTGTATATTTTTGAAAAATCAACCTTATCCATCGATCAACTGTCCCTTGATTTTAACCGATCCTATTTATCGATTTTACAAAACAGACAAAATCGATGATGTACAATATAATCCGTTGATTTAACATCAATTTTCCTTAACAATCAACTCTATCCGTCGATTTTGACCCTTTTTTTTTATAGTAGTTCTTGTTTTTAACTTAGACCCTCTTTCTTAAATTCCTATATATAGGAGCAATATATACCATCTCCATAAATTAAAACCAACTCAAAAACAAAGTGCAAAAAAAAAAAATTGGTCATGGGTGCACCTTATCTAAATACACGCACATTACAACAACCTCGTGCAATATTTAGTAGAATCCATATTTTGTTACATTTTTCAGCCATATTAGGGTTACTATACTATAGAATAAAAAATTTATTACAAGGAGATGATGTATCAATTATTTCATGGGGACTTATCACAATTTCTGAGGTTATTTTCACTATAATATGGCTAGTTACACAATCCTTCCGTTGGCGCCCGGTAGCTCGGTCCGTCATGCCAGAAAATCTTCCGGCTGATTTCGAGTTACCAGGCGTCGACGTGTTTATATGCACGGCTGATCCTACAAAGGAACCGGTTCTTGAGGTTATGAACACGATTTTATCGGCTATGTCACTTGATTATCCACCGGAAAAACTCTCCGTTTATCTCTCTGATGACGGTGGCGCCACTGTGACGTTGTATGCTATCAAGGAGGCATGTGGATTTGCTAGGGTTTGGGTTCCTTTTTGTAGAAAGTATGGAGTGAAGACTATTTGTCCAGATGCATTTTTCTCTTCTTTTGGTGATGATGAACGTTTGATCCTTGGAGGAAATGAATTCAAGAATGAACAGGAAAATATTAAGGTAATTTTTTTTTTTACCCTTTTAATTTGGATGATAAGATGTTCCAATATTACCCTAAAGAAATAGACGTTCAGTCTGAATCAATCCCAAAAGTTAGTATACAAGGTAATTAGATTGACCAAAATTATATATAGACAAACCTTTTTATAATAACGTTATTTGTTATGATTATCTTTTGGTTGCTATAATGAAATGTTATTATATATATAACATAACATGAAAAATCGATTTCACAGAAAATATATTATTGTTATATAGTAAAATGTTATTATGTAAAGGATGACGGTAAATAAACCAATTTCCATAATTGATAGGGGATTTTAACACCCTCACATGCTTTGACTAGATATCTAGAGCGTGAATAATATAACATGAAAGTCCAACATCAAGTAAATCAAGAATTTGGATAGACTTGACTCTGATACCCTATAAAATGGATCTAGGGACTAACTCACATTTCACCTCCAAAAGTTAGGTCATAAGGTTAGAATTAATCAAGATTGTATCAAAAAACTAATTATTTCTCCCATCACCGTGAAACTTCATCGCATTGAAATCCAACTAATCTTATTCGCATCATATAAAGTTTCACTACAAAGGTTAAAACATAAATACTCCTTATCTAAAGTGACTCCAATTTCTTGAACTCGAACTCAAAATCATTAATTATAAAAAATAAAAAATACATACCCAATGCTCCATCACAACTTTTGATTAATCCCTCTCTACTCTTGAAGTGATTTAGACCTAAAACATTTTAATTTGAGCATATTAAATTATTAATTAACACACTAGGATAAAAAAAAAAACATATTCTCACAATAGTCACCTTGAATTCTTCCTTGTTCAACAAAATCTTAGCGGACTAATTTAAGAACAATAATATGGTACCAACCGTCATCTTTAACAACTACCTCCAAAATTATATATCATTTTTTTTCTCTTTCAAATTTAATGACATTATCAATTACTTTATTCTTCCTATTTTTTTTTTTAAATTTTTAATCCACCTTGTGGTGGGTGGTGACATAGGGTTTGACATAAATCTCTATCATATTTTTTTACTATTAAGTAGTAAAATTATCATTAAAAAGATCTGATATCATGTTAAATTAAGGTTTTGAATCCAACTTACACTCTAAAAAATAACTTAAAGAGAGAAAAATTATGCAAACCTTGTAAGGAGTCCACTCATCTTATTAACCATCGAGACTTTTATTATTCTTTATCATTATCGACCCAAAACTCAATATAGTTAAATAATACATGTTTTTAGTTTATCTGTTTATAATTGTGATTTCAATAATAATTTTGTCCATGGTTGAACTTTTTTATTATTATTATTGTTTTATAAAGGGTAATATGGACTTTTATTATATATACATACATATATACGATAGTGAAATATAATTATTTTATTGTGCAGGCAGCATATGAAGTATTCAAGAAAAATGTAGAGAAAGCCAATAGTATTGAAGGATCCGTCAGAATGGATCGACCTCCTTACATCGAGGTCCCTCCGTTCACTTTTACTTATTTCATTTTTCGATATTATTATAAATAAAGGTTTTACAAAATACGATTTTTCTATCTCAATTCACTGAAAAAAATGTATGGAGATAAATGGATTTTTAAAAGAGTAGGAATAACTGTTGGATATATTTTCTTTTCTTATTGATTTAATTAAATATCTGCGGGAATAATCACTGAATATTTTTTAGTAGAAAAATTAAATGAAAAAATAGTAATTTTTTAGTAGTGCGAGAGTCAAACTGTATAAACTTTAACCAATATTTATAGATATTTTTTTATCATAGTAATACGACGAGAATTGTAACTTATAGTATTTTTCATTTAATTTTTTTGATTTGTTAACACCAATGTAAGAAAATTTTAGGGTTAAAAAATGTAATTAAGATGAGATTAACAATAATAATCAAATATTTATGAGGTGCAGGTGATACATGATAATAAGGAAAGCAAATTGCCACAATTAGTTTATATGTCACGTGAGAGGAGACCATCGAGCCCTCATCGTTTCAAGGCTGGAGCCTTAAATGCTCTTGTAAGTAATATTTTCTCCTACTTAAGGTTTTAATTTGTTTTTTCGATTTTATTCCGTACACAAAATATTTCGGCGTTCACTTAATATTTGATCATTAGAATTGTAATTTGGAAGAAAAGTTTTTATAGCATAAAGGGGTTGAGTTTACATTTCATCAACTTTAACACTAGTTTTCTAGTATCAAGATTAATCACAAATCGTAAAAAAGAAAAAAAGAAAAAAGTCTAGGAAATGGGAATATAATTTTTATATTATCAGATCATCTAAGAAAGTCAATCACAGGTAAATTTTTATAGTAGAAATATATAAAGATTGGTAAGCTGCAAAACATACTAACAATGTAATGACATGATCTTTTAATAAGAGGTTTTAGTTTTGAATCAGCCCTAGTAGGGGAACCTTTCCAATTAAACAAGACATACACAACATGAATTTAAATTATTTTGGTCAGTATGTACGTTCCGGATAACACATAAAAAATAGTTACTAACCTAGCTAGTTTCCTATATTTAAAAGGGAAAAGGCTCAAATATGCCATTGAACTTTCAGAAAGGCTCATTTATGCCATCCGTTAAAAGGTTGGCTCATCTATGCCATTACCGTTTAAGAAAAGGCTCATTCATGCCATTATTTTTTAACGGTGGTTTTGCAAAACCATTTTTAAAAATGTTTGTTCAGAATTTTGATTTTTTATTATTAAAAAAATAATGACGTG